>CAJDSM010008221.1:0-10413 GCA_903981925.1 Ostrea lurida | reverse complement strand
CATTTGAGAAATGTGAAGAACAGTATCACTTTGAATTTAAGAGAGAGGGAGGGGGAGGGAGAATCACTACCAGAGTTTTGACTAGAAGGAATTGGAGACAGAGTTATATCTGTAACTTATGACAAAAAGTATAAAGTAATGGATTTGAATTACATATGACAATAATGCACATGTAAGATGTAAAGGATAACAATCTTTGACCTCCTACTATGCTATGCTATTATGACATTGTCCTAAGCATACTACAAAACATGCAGACTACATTTTCTGTTTCAGCTTCTGTCATAGCTAGATTGTGGCTTCATATGCCATTACAAAAAAGTGGCACAAAACCAAGATCATAGGCGTAGAACTGTTTTTTAAAATGGGGGGAGGGGCAAAAAAAAATCACTGAAATGTGGGAGGGGCAAACTTTAATAAATATGGCAAGCCAAAAAAAAAATAATAAAAAGCTAATACACCACTATGTGTGTGTGTGCGACGGGCGGGGGGGGGGCAACCTTCTAAAACTCTAAAACTAGTTTGTCTCGCAACTTTACCATACAATACAGACCAATGAAATCCTTCATAACAAATACAATATAAACAAACCTTCGGATACAATGCAAATGAAAATTATACAATCGAAATGAAACAATTCAGATATAGTCAATACAATACAAATGGAAAATTATACAATACAAATGGAAAATATACAATTCAAATGAACAATTATACAATACGAATGGAAATTATACAATGCAAATGGGAAAGATCAAATATTGCAACGTTGTAGTAGGGGGTCTGACTACTTGTCACGCCCTATAACCGGGATCGGGTCTGCGTAGTATCAGACCTCAGAGAGCTTAATGCGCTTCTATGTGCAACGTATTTACAGTTGGTCTACCTGACCTTATGATAACAGGTGCCCCTCATATACATACAAATATCTTACAGTGGTCTGCCTGATCTGTCTATGGACGTCGTACACTGATCACCATCCACCGCTCCGAGGCTAACCAATGCCTCAAGGTACCAGGAGAAAAAATGAAAGGATTTTGATAGGATAAAAAATCCCCCCATTCTCCTACAGGATTTTTATCTTTAGGAACTTATATCTCTTATTGTAGTATCTTCAGCTTTGAACTAGAAAAAAACTGAAGAAAAAAAATCCCACTAGGCACATTTTTTTTTGTCATTGTTAAAAAGGGTAGCAAAAAGATTGGATTTTGTCGTGTCCGAAGTTAAATTTCATACCGTTAACGTTATTCTGAAGTTATATTAAAGTTTATTGACAATATTCTTGTAGGTTTTTAAAGGGTTTTTTTCTTCTTTTTGTTTGTTTTTTGGTGGTTTGGTCTCCCAACAGTCTGTAGGAATTCCCATGGACACGAATCCTTTGTTAGCTGAACTGTTTTATATTTTTACAAGGCAGAATTCATTCAAAAGCTTCTACATGAGAAAAACAATCTGCTTCGTACTTGAATATTTTATTGAACATGGACATTAACGACAAATTAGCAACTCAACTTTATGACAACCTAGATGATTTCAGGTTTTTTTACCTTCAACTTCCCAAATTCATGTAGCAACATTCCATCATCACCTGCATATGGTGAGCATGTCTCTCGACTTATTCAATACACAAGAGCTTGTTCTGTGTATGATCAGTTCTGTTGTTGTTGGAGGGGTTTGAACGGGTCACGTTTAAAGTCAGCTTTTTGAAAATAACGATCTCGTTTGCCAATGCTGTCTGACATATCTCATACCAATTGTTAAATCGTTCTTTATACACTGACCGGTCGACAGGAGATCTTTATGGTGGGTGTGACCGGTCGACATGGGATGTTTATTCCTCCTAGACATCTGATCCTACCTCTGGTGTATCCATGGGTCTGTGTTTGCCCAATTCTTGTTTTGTATTCTGTTTGGGACTTGCGAGATAGATCACCGTTCTTTATCTTCGACTTTTCATGTGATGAATTCCATTTTCTGTTCAATGGTGGTACTTATTAGCTCACCTGAGCCGAAGGCTCAAGTGAACTTTTCTGTATCGCCTGTTGTCCGTCTCTTCCCCGGTTAACTTTTTCCATTTCGACTTCTTCTTACGGGAGAACGCTGTGCAAATTCAACCAACACTATCTAACAAATAGCCTTGGATGAAGGATTCAAGTTTGTTCAAATGAAGGACGCCCCATCAAAGGGAGTATCACAAAAATGCAAAAAAATAGGTGGGGTCATTTAAAAATCTTCTTCAAGCACCATCTGCCAGAAAAGCTGAAATTCATATGAAAGCTTCCTGATAAGTGGAGATTCAAGTTGTTTCAACATTACCCTGGGGTACGATGAGGTCACAATAGGATCAAAGTTTACATATGACTATATATGGGAAAGTCTTTAAAAATCTTCTCAATCAAGAACCATTGTGCTGAAAGCTAGAATTTATATGAAAACTCCTGGTATAGTGGCAGATCACTTTGTTCAAATATTGACTCCCGGGTTACGATGGGGCCCAATAATTGACTATTAGGGAAATCTTTAAAGTCTTCTTCTCAAGAACTTGGGCCAGAAAAGCTTCTGATATAGTGAGAGATAAAAGTTTGTTCACTATACCCCCAGGTAATGTGGGCCAATAAGCGGATCAAGTATTTTGATGTCAAATAATAATAGGGAATTCTTTTAAATCTTTTATTGAACCGATGAGTGGTTTTACCTGAAAGCTTCCCGATATGGAGATATTTAAGTTTGTTTAGATTTTGCCCCCCCCCCCTTTCCGAGGGTTGGTGCATAGGGCCACAATAGGGGATTAAAGTTGCTACTACTGCTCTTCTTAGTGAAGCAGTGCTCAGGGGAGCGATGTGGCCCATGGGCCTCTTGTTTTTTCTTCAAAATTGATTGATTGATTAGCTGTTTGTTTTTCGTCCCGTTGAGAATATTTCACTCATAATGAGACGTCACCATTGCCGGTGAAGGGCTGCAAATTTAGACCTATGGCTTTTAGCAGTGAGGGTTCTTTTGCGTGCCACACCTGCTGCGACACAGGACCTCCGTTTTAAAAGACCCGTTATTCTCACTTCTAAATGCCGAGCTCTTGGCGAAGGAGCAATCACCACTTAGGTTTGATGCAGCCGTTCCGAGCACGGGGCTCGAACTCACAACCTCTCGATCACGAGGCGGGAGCTCTATCACTGAGTCTGACAACGCGATTTTATTCAAGAAAGTTGTAGGTTTTTGTCAAAATGCTAAATTAATTGTTCAGATACTACATGTATTAGTTTCAATGGTTAGTGAATAATGAATTTACTTTGGGAGACCTTACTAAATTATTAAAATTGTAATTTCCATATTCATGTGATATTACTTTCCTGTCGTGTTTATTCATGTTTATTATTGATTACACTTTTTGTACTGATATGCTCCATGTTGAGCCTCTTGAAATATAAAATGAATAGAAATATTTGAAGTAGTGCAGAGCTAGAGCATATTTAGGGCAACAAATATTATAGTCTATTCGATATTTAGACAAAGGAATGGAAGCTGGAGGAAACCAGTGTAAAAGACTGCTACCTCAGTTTACAGATCCGTGTTGTTTATAATAGGCGACAGTGTAAAAGAGCGTACCTCAGTTTACAGATCCGTGTTGTTTATTAATAGCGACAGTGTAAAGACTGCTACCTCAGTTTACAGATCCGTGTTGTTTATTAATAGCGACAGTGTAAAAGACTGCTACATCAGTTTACAGATTCGTGTTGTTTTATTAATAGCGACAGTTAAAAGTTTACAGATCCGTGTTGTTATTAATAGCGACAGTGTAAAGACTGCTAATCAGTTTACAGATCCGTGTTGTTTATTAATAGCGAACATGTAAAAGACTGCTACCTCAGTTTACAGATCCTGTTGTTTATTAATAGTCGACAGTGTAAAGACTGCTACATCAGTTTACAGATTCGTGTTGTTTATTAATAGCGACAGTGTAAAAGTTTAGAGATCCGTGTTGTTATTAATAGCGAGCAGTGTAAAAGACTGCTACCTCAGTTTACAGATTCGTGTTGTTTATTAATAGCGACAGTGTAAAGAGTTTACAGATCCGTGTTGTTATTAATAGCGACAGTGTAAAAGACTTCTACCTCAGTTACAGATTCGTGTTTTTATTAATAGCGGTACATCAGTTTACAGATTCGTGTTGTTATTAATAGCGACAGTGTAAAGACGCACCCTCAAGTTTAAGATTCGTGGTTGTTATCAATAGCGACATCATTTTACCAGATTCGTGTTGTTATTAATAGCGACAGTGTAAAAGACTGCTACATCAAGTTTTACAGATTTCGTGTTGTGTATTAATTGCGACAGTGTAAAAGACTGCTACAATCAGTTTACTAGATTCGTGTTGTTATTAATTGCGACAGTGTAAAAGTTACAGATCCGTGTTGTTTATTAATAGCGACAGTGTAAAAGACTGGCTACATCAGTTTTACAGATTCGTGTTGTTATTAATGTGGCGACAGTGTAAAAGTTTACAGATCCGTGTTGTTATTAATAGCGACAGTGTAAAACGACTGCTACACAGTTTACAGATTCGTGTTTGTTATTACATTGCCGACAGGTAAAGTTTACAGATCCGTGGTTGTTATTAATATAGCGACAGTGTAAAAGACTGCTACCTTCAGTTTACAGATTCGTGTTGTTTATTAATAGCGACAGTGTAAAAGTTTACAGATCCGTGTTGTTATTAATAGCGACAGTGTAAAAGACTGCTACATCAGTTTACAGATTCGTGTTGTTTATTAATAGCGACAGTGTAAAAGACTGCTACATCAGTTTGTACAGATTCGTGTTGTTTATTAATAGCGACAGTGTAAAGTTTACAGATCCGTGTTGTTATAATAGCCAAAGTGTAAAAGACTGCTACATCAGTTACAGATCCGTGTTGTTTATTAATTGCGACAGTGTAAAAGTTTACAGATCCGTGTTGTTTATTAATAGCGACATGTCAGTTTAACAGATTCGTGGTTGTTAATTAATAGCGACAGTGTAAAAGACTGCTACTCATGTTTACAGATTTCGTGTTGTTTATTAATAGCGACAGTGTAAAAGTTTACAGATCGCGTGTTGTTTATTAATTGCGACAGTGTAAAAGACTGCTACATCAGTTTACAAGATTCGCGTTGTTTATTAATCAGCGACAATGTAAAAGATTACTACCTCAGTTTACAGATCCGTGTTGTTATTAATAGCGACAGTGTAAAAGACTGCTACTTCAGTTTACAGATTCGTGTTGTTTATTAATAGCGACAGTGTAAAAGTTTACAGATCCGTGTTGTTATTAATAGCGACAGTGTAAAGAGACTGCTACATCAGTTTACAGATTCGTGTTGTTATTAATTGCGACAGTGTAAAAAGACTGCTAACATCAGTTTACAGATTTCGCGTTGTTTATTAATAGCGACAGTGTAAAAGACTGCTACCCTCAGTTTACAGATCCGTGTTGTTATTAATAGCGACAGTGTAAAAGACTGCTACATCAGTTTTACAGATTTTCGTGTTGTTTTTAATAGCGACAGTGTAAAAAGTTTTACAAATCCGTTTGTTATTAATAGCGACAGTGTAAAAGACTGCTACCTCAGTTTACAGATTCGTGTTGTTTAATTAATAGCGACAAGTGTAAAAAGACTGCTACATCAGTTTACAAGATTCGTGTTGTTTATTAATAGCGACAGTGTAAAGTTTACAGATCCGTGTTGTTTTTAATAGCGACAGTGTAAAAGACTGCTACCTCAGTTTACATGTGTTGTTTATTAATAGCGAGTGCAGTGTAAAAGTTCTAACAGATCCGTGTTGTTTTAATAGCCAGTGTTAAAAGACTTCTACCTCATTTTACAGATTCGTGTTTGTTTATTAAATAGCCGACACTCAGTTTAACAGATTCGTGTTTGGTTATTTAATAGCGACAGTGAAAAGACTGCTACCTCAGTTACGATTCGTTTGTTATTAATAGCGACATCAGTTTACAGATTCGTGTTGTTTATTAAATAGCGACAGTGTAAAAAGACTGCTACAATCAGTTTACAGATTCGTGTTGTTATTAATTTGCGACGTGTAAAAGAACTGCTACATCTAGTTTACAGATTCGTGTTGTTTATTAATTGCGACAGTGTAAAAGTTTACAGATCCGTGTTGTTATAATAAGCGACAGTGTAAAAGGACTGTCTACATCAGTTTAACAGATTCGTGTTGTTTATTAATTGCGACAGGTAAAAGTTTACAGATCCGGTGTTGTTATTAATAGCGACAGTGTAAAGACTGCTACAATCAGTTTCAGATTCGTGTTGTTTATAATTGCGCGAGTGTAAAAGTTTACAAGGATCCGTGTGTTATTAATAGCGACAGGTCGTAAAAGACTGTAACCTCAGTTTACAAGATTCGTGTTGTTAATATAATACGCGAGCAGGTGTAAAGTTACAGATCCGTGTTGTCTATTAGATAGCCGACCAGGTAAAAGACTCTAATCTAGTTTACAATGGCTTTTGTTAATTAGGACAGTGGTAAAAGACTGCTACAATCATTTACAAGATTCGTGGTTGTTTATTAGATAAGCGACAGTGTAAAAGTTTTCGATCCGTGTGTTTTAATAGCCACAGTGTAAAAGACTGTCTACATCAGTTTACAGATCCGTGTTGGTTTATTAATTGCGGAAAGTGTAAAGTGTTACAGATCCGTTTTGTTTATTAATAGCGACATCAAGTTAGATTCCGTGTTGTTATTAATAGCGACAGTGTAAAGACTGCTACCTCAGTTTACAGATTCGTGTGTTATAATAGCGCATGTTAAAAGTTAAGATCTCCGTGTTGTATTATTAATGCCGACGACTGTAAAAGACTGCTAACATCAGTTTACAGATTCGCTTGTTTAATTAATAGCGAACAATGTAAAGACTACTACCGTCAGTTTACAGATCGCTTTTGTTATTAATTAGGACAGTGTACAAAGATGCTACCTCAGTTAACAGATTTACGTGTTGTTTATTAATAGCGACAGTGGTCAAAGTTTACGATCGTGTTGTTATTAATAGCGACATGTGTAAAAGACTGCTACATCAGTTTACAAGATTCGTGTTTGTTATTAATTGCGACAGTGTAAAAGACGTAACATCAGTTTACAGATTCGCGTTGTTTTTTAAGTAGCAAGTGTAAAAACTGCTACCTCAGTTTACAGATCGTGTTGATTATTAATAGCGACGTGAAAAGACTGCTACATCATTTACAGATTCGGTTGTTTATTAATTTAGGCGACAGTGTAAAGTTTACACGATTCCGTGTTTGTTATAATAGCGACAGTGAAAGAGATGCTACATCAGTTACAGATTCGTGTTGTTTATTAATAGCGACAGTGTAAAAGTTTACAAGACCAGTGTTTTATTAATAAGCGACAGGTTAAAAGACTGCTACATCAGTTTACGAGACCGGTGTTGTTTATAGATAAGCGAACGTGTAAAGTTTGAACAGATTCCGTGTTGTTTTCAATAGCGAAGTGTAAAGACTGCTACATCAGTTTAAGATCCGTTGTTGTTTATTATTGCGACGTGTTAAAGTTTTACCAAGATTCGGTTTTTATTACATAGCGACATCAGTTCTACAGATTCGTGTTTTATTAATAGCGCCAGTTAAAGACTGCTACATCAGTTTATCAGATTTTGTGTTGTAATTATGCGACAGTGTAAAGATGCTACATCAGTTTACAGATCCGTGTTGTTTAATTAATTGCGACAAGTGTAAAGTTTACAGATTTCCGTGTTGTTTATAATTAGCGACGATGTATAAAAGACTGCTACATTAGTTTACAGTTCGTGTTTGGTTTTTAATAGCAGACAGTGTAAAAGGTTTCAGATCCCGTGTTGTTATTAATAGCGACAGTCGTAAAAGATGCTACCTCAGTTGTACAGATTCGTGTTTTATTAATAGCGACAGTGTAAAAGTTTACAGATCCGTGTTAGTTATTAAAAATAGCGACGCGTGTAAAAGACTGCTACATCGTTTACAGATCGTGTTGTTTATTAATTGCGACAGTGTAAAAGTTTCACAGATCCGTGTTGTTATTAATAGCACACTCAGTTTAATAGATTCGTGTTGTTTTTGATTAATAGCGACAGTGTAAAAGGCTGTACATCAGTTGTACAGATTCGGTGTTATTAATTGCGACAGTGTAAAAGACTGCTACCATTCAGTAAGATCACGTGTTGTTATATAGCGAACAGTGTAAAGCTGCTTACATATTTAAGATTTCTGTTGTTACTTAATTGCGACAGGATAAAAGTTTACAAATCCGCTGTTGTTATTAATAGCGACAGTGATAAAAGACTGCTACCAATAGTTTACAGATATCCGTGTTGTTATATAATAGGCGACAGTGTAAAAGACTGCTACCTCAGTTTCACGATTTCGTGTTGTTTATTAATAGCGACAGTGTTAAAAGTTTACAGATCCGTGTTTTATTAATAGCGACAGTTGTAAACGAACTGCTACATCAGGTTTACAGATTCGTGTATGTTATTAATAGCGACAGTGTAAAAAGACGCCTACACTCAGTTACAGATTCGTGTTGTTATATTAATAGCGACAGTGTAAAAGTTTATCAGAATCCGTGTTGTTATATAATAGCGACAGTGTAAAAGACGCTAACATCAATTCGTTTACATGATCCCGTGTTGTTTATTAATTGCCGAACAGTGTACAAAGTTTACAGATCCGTGTTGTTTATTACATAGCGACATCAGTTTACGGATTCGTGTTGGTTATCTATAGCGACAGTGTAAAAGGACTGCTACCTCAGATTTACAGATTCGTGTTGTTTATTAATAGCGCAGTGTAAAAGTTTACAGATCCGTGTATGTTTATTCATTGCACAGTGTAAAGATCTGCATAACAGTCCGTTTTATATATGCGACGTTAACATACTCGTTACCAGTTAGTTTATTAAATAGCGACAGTTGTACGCATTACCTCAGTACATCGGGTTTAACTAGCCAGTAAACAGCTTTACAGATGCGCGTGTTGTTATTTAATAGACAGTAGTAAAGCTAAACAGTGCATCGGTTTAAATCCAAGAAAACTGCTACACTCAGTTACAGATTCGGTTGGTTTTTAATGCGACAGTTAAAAAACGTAACAAGTTACAGATCCGTGTTGTTATTAATAAGCGACAGTGTAAAAGACTGCTACATCATTTACAGAATTCGTGTTGTTAATTAATTCGAGAAAAAAAAAAAAAAAAAAAAAAAAAAACAGTGTAAAAGACTGCTACTCAGTTTATCAGATTGATACGTCAAATTACTCATTATTTGTTACACTTCCTAGGACACAACATTGACTAAGCCACGGCCAGGAAGTCGAACACATGACTCGCTCGGCGAGAGTCTAAGACCTAACGCACTAGGCCACGCAACATTACGAATGCTACCAACCACTTTTTTGAATTAAAAAATTAAAAAAGAGGCCCATGGGCCACATTGCTCACCTTGAGCAACTGCTTCACTAAGAAGAGCAGTAGTAAGCCACTTTAATCCCCTATTTAGGCCCCACCCAACCCTTGGAAAGGGGGGGGGGGGGGCATTATCTTAACCAAAACTTTAATTCTACTCCATATCAGGAGCTTTTCAGGTAAATATCCACTCAGTTGTTCTCCCCAGGATTTTGTAATGAGCGCTGTATTTAAAGCGCATGACAACGACCTTATTATTGCGAAACGTTATCGCTGCGGGTTTTGTTTTCATGTTTAATATTGTTTTACAACTGATCTTTGTACATTTTACTAAGTCTTATCAGAAAAGCCTTCGGCTCAGGCAGAAGCTTAAAAAAACTGCGCAAACCTGACCACAAACTAGGTTACAACTCATATAATATGCCCCAAAATTAGAGTCATTAAACATTTATATTTTAATCAAACAAGAATTAATTAAAAAGTAACAAATATTTCCTTGCTTTTATTTATTTGTTGAATTGCAAAAGTAGTTCCGGCCTGCTATTGTCAAAGGTTGTGTGTCCCCGTACCAAGCCTGGCTTATACAAAAATAACTTGGCAATTCCCAAACTTGAAATTGAACCAATCAGAGCTAAGGATACAATAAGAATTAAATTTACTAATAATCAGGCTAAATCCACACATACAAATGTTAACAGGTTAAAGACAACTCCTGTATGGGTTCAGGATTAATTTAATCAACAGCGATGGTGTACAATGTAGTCGTACATGCCCATTCTAATGGGAAGAGGCTTCCAATATATGTACAGCTTTACTGGCTAGTTATCTAGTATGTGGCTATGTACATAACTCTGTAAATTATATATCAATTATAGTTCTCTAAAAATACTTATCTTTTAAAGTCAAATCAATTGCTCAATCTGAACAAATTAATCAATATTCTGATTGTAAAATAAAGTA
>CAJDSM010008210.1:0-10486 GCA_903981925.1 Ostrea lurida | reverse complement strand
AACCACTGTGCATGCAACCTTGACATCTGACCGTGACCTTGGCTAGATCACGACACTTCCTTGGATCTAGACCAACAGTTCTGTGAAATATTATTCCAATCCAGTGCACTCAGTGAAAACTCTATTGGTCCGACAAGTAAAAACCACTATCGTGCATTGTGGACCTTGACCAGTGACCTTGGCCTCAAGGTCATGACGACTTCCCTTGGGTCTAGACCAACAATTCTGTGAAATTATATTTCAATCCATGCACTTCAGTGAAACTTATGTCCGGACAAGGTTAAAACCACGTTGTGCATTACCCTTAACCTTTGACCAGTGACCCTGGCTCAAGGTCATGACACTTTCTTGTGTCCGATGACAACAATTCTGTGGAAATATATTTCCCATCAGCACTCAGTCAAAAGTTAATGGCCCGGACAATGTTTAAACCATTAAGTGTGTAGTGACCTTGACCTTTGACCAATAACCTTGGATCAAGGTCATGACACTTCTTTTAGGTCCAGGGCAACAATTCTGTGAATATATATTTAAATCTACAAAGAGGATCAGGAAATATGGCCCGGAAAAACTATTTGCCAATGTTAAAACATTATGTGTATAGCAACCTTGACCTTTGACCAATAACCTTGGATCAAGGTCATGACCCTATCCTTAGTCCAGGGCAACATTCGTGAAATATTGTTCAGATCTATCAAAAAGTTCAGGAGTTATGGCCCGGACAAACAACTATTTCGGACGGACGACACAACACGCCATAAACATAATACGTCCCGTCGAAGACAGGCGTATAAAAATGAAGATGCATGTACCTTGTTTCGAGAATTTCATGTTAAGTTTAACTAGAAATACTGTGATTAAAACTCCACAAAGGATACCCCCCGCCACCCACATATCTTTAAGAAGAAAGGAGTTATGGCCCGGACACGAATTCATGTTTAAAAACTAATAATTTTGACATTGAGGTCAAAGGTCAAGTCATACAGAGTCATCAATATACCCGACACATCCGTCTCATATAGTGATACACTCATGTGCCTAGTATGGATGCCTACCTAATAGAACAAAGAAGTTATGGCCCGGACACGAATCTGCACAGACAGACGGATGACAGACAGACGGACAGACAGACAGATGGACAGACAAACAGAGTACATGACACATCACCTCATGTGTGATGCATCCATGTGCCAAATACAGGATGTCTATGGCAAAGAACAAAGAAGTTATGGCCCGGACACGAATTCATGTTAAAAACTGATAATTTTGACCTTGAGGTGAAAAAGTCAAGGTCATACACGAGGTCTTCCATATACGCGAACAATCGTCTCATAGTGATACACCCATGTGCCAAATATGGTATGCCTACCTCAAAGAACAAAGAAGTTAGTGGCCTGGCACGAATCTGCAGACAGACGGACGGACAGACAGACAGACAAAGTGATTCCTATATACCCCACAAACTTGTATTGCGGGGTATAATAAAAGTTGTCCAATCACCCCTTGAAGAATTTTGAAGCTATTCAAACAAGAAATGTTTGAGAAAATAAATGCCCCCCCCCCCCCCCCCCCCCCCCACTGGGTGCAAAAATTCCAAAATGGCTTATTCCTGTTAAAGGTATTATGAAATTGGTGCTTTATACAAGGCAAAACTAATCATTAAACAAATAAGGGATAAAATACCTATTCATCATGATTAGATGTCAAGTTTGACACAATAACAACAGATATACAAATCTTAGCAGTTTGAAATCGGCCATCAGATTGACCTTGATCTTGGCCATGTGACCCACAAAATTATTAGGGATCATTTACTCTCTAAGGACAACACCTGTACCCAGTTTAGTTGTTATTCAAGCAAAGGGGTCAAAAGATTTTGGCGGACAACACATGGTTAAGACCAGTGATTTGACCTTGACCTTTAACCTTAAAATCAACAGGGATCATTTAATCTCTAAGTACAACCCCTATGCCAAGTTTGGTTGATATCAAGCAAAGGGGTCAAATGATATTGAGCGGAACAGCACAGTCTACAGACTGACCACTTGACCTTCACCTTTGACCAATGTGACTGAAAACCAATAGGGTCATCTACTCACTAAGGGCAAACCCTGTAACAAGTTTCGTTGATATCAAGCAAAGGGATCAATAGATATTGAGCGGACAGCACATAGTCCTACAGACTGACCATTGACCTTCACCTTTGACCAATGTTGACCTGAAAATCAATAGGGATCATCTACTCACAAGGGTTAACCCCTGTACCAAGTTTGGTTGATATCAAGCAAAGGGGTCAACAGATATCGAGCGGACAACACATGATCTACAGACCGACAGTCTACAGACTGACACTTGACTTGGACCATGTGACCTGAATAATCAATAGGATCATCTACTCTCTAAGGGCAACCCCTGTACCAAGTTTGATGTATGTCAAGCAAAGAGGTCAAAAGATATTGAGCGGACAGCACATAGTCTACAGACTGACCACTTGACCTTGGACCATGTGACCTGATAATCAATAGGGATTCATCTACTCTCTAAGGGCAACCCATGTACCAAGTTTTGATTGATGTCAAGCAAAGAGGTCAAAAGATATTGAGCAGACAGCACATAGTCTACAGACTGACCACTTGAACCTTGACTTAGACCATGTGACCTGAAATCAATAGGGATCATCTACTCTCTAAGGGCAACCCGTTACCAAGTTTGGTTAATATCAAGCCAAGTGGTCAAAAGATATTGAGCGGACAACACATAGTCTACAGACCAACAGTCTACACCGACCTCTTGACCTTGACCTTAGACCATGTGACCTGGAAAATCAATAGGGATCATCTACTCTCTTAAGGGCAACCCCTGTACCAAGTTTGGTTAATATCAAGCAAAGTGGTCAAAGATATTGAGGGACAACACATAGTCTACAGACCACGTCTACACACTGACCTCTTGACCTTGACCTTTGACCATGTGAACCTGAAAATCAATAGGGATCATCTACTCTCTAGGGCAACCCCTGTACCAAGTTTGGTTAATATCAAGCAAAGTGGTCAAAAGATATTGAGCGGACAAACAATAGTCTACAGACCAACAGTCTACCAACTGACCTCTGACCTTGACCTTTGACCATGTGACCTGAAAATCAATAGGGATCATCTACTCTCTAGGGGCAACCCCTGTACCAAGTTGGTTGATATCAAGCAAAGGGGTCAAAAGATATTGAGCGGACAACACATGGTCTACAGACCCGACAGTCTACACACTGACCTCGACCTTTGACCATGTGACCTGAAAATCAATAGGGATCATCTACTCTCTAAGGGCAACCCTGTACCAAGTTTGGTTGATATCAAGCAAAGGGTCAAAAGATATTTGAGCGGACACAACATATGGTCTACAGACCGACGACATACCGACCGACCGACAGGTGCAAAAACAATATGCCCCCTCTTATTCAAAGGGGGGCATAAAAATTGGATCATAAAGCAATTTGTTGGAAAACATCAGATAGTAAACAAGATAAAATTCATACATTTAAGTTTTATTATTTATTGAAATTAAAAGATATTTACTTGAATTACAATTATAAAAATTATATCATATGATTTATACTAGTAATAGAATGAAACAATTTTTTTCTTCTTCAAACAGGGTATTGATACTATGAGGAAAGCATCAAAAAGTTTGTGAAATACAGGGGTCATTAAAAAATTGTAATATGTATATTTCACTTGAAATATTGAGCATGTTTGTGCTTGGCTACATCCATAAAATACACAGAAAACAGCAAAGTACTTTCATTTCAATATAAAAATAAATTGCATGATATTCTGTTGATTTTGAAATTCAAATCAATTTGTTATACTTTAAACTACTTCAGAGTGATGCATAGAAATGAGACCAATCTAAGAAGTTTTTCATAAAATTTCATATTATGTTTACATATTTAGAATGTACCCTCCTTCTATGGTTGACAACAACTTCCAGGATATAAAAAAATATGGCTTAGCTTAAGTGTTTTTAAAATAACTTAACTGGCATTTAAATTTCTTAGTGATTTTATCATGTGCAATCATCATGGTCTCCTGCTGTTCATAGAATCTTTAATAACATTCAAGTTGTTTTAAACAAGAAGCCATGGGCCACATTGCTCACCTGAGCACTCTGCTTCATAGAGAAGAGAAGTTTGGTATTTACAATGTGCCAGTGACTATTCAAAGGTATGGACTAACCTCTGCCATCTTCCAATACCCATAAATGTACATTGTGTGTCAATGAACTTGTCTCAACACAAGGATCAAGAAAATATATGGTTTGAGGGTGGGGATCTCGATAGATTACAAGATATCAAACCATTTTTAAAAGAGCAGAATTAGTCATGACCCCAGGGGCCCCTCCACATATGTGTCAATGAACATACATAACTTTTAAAAAAAAAGATTTTCCCTATATATTTGTATGTAAAACTTTAATCCCCTATTGTGGCCCTACCCAACCCCTGGGGGTCATAATTTGAACAAACATTAATCGGGAAGCTTTCATAAATATGTTCCACTAGTTCTTGAGAAAATTTTTAAATGACACCACCCTATATTTGCATTTTTTGAGATTATCTCCCCTTTAATGGAGGCCTGGTCTTTCATTTGAACAAACTTGAATATCTTTTACCCAAAGACAATTTGTACTATGCATATTTGATTTAAATTAGTATGGTGGTTCATGAAGAAAAATTTTCTTTTTATCAGCATGTAAAACTGACCCCCTTTTGTGGCCCCACCCAACCCCCAATGGCCATGATCTGAACAAACTTAAATCTACTCCATATCAGGAAGCTTTCAGATAAATATAAACTGTTCAATAATTCTTGAGAAGATTTTCCCTATATATTTGCATGTAAAACTTTGATCCCCTATTGTGGCTCCATCGTACCCCAAGGGGTCATGAGTTAAACAAACTTGAATCTCCACTATATCAGGAAGCTTTCATGTAAATTTTAGTTTTTCTAGCCAAATGGTTCTTGAGAAGATTTTTAAATGACACCACCCTATTTTTACATTTTCGTGATTACCTCCCCTTTGATAGGATTTGTACCAAGTTTGTTTGAATTTGGCCCTGTGGATCTGGAGAATAAGTCAAACATGAAAAGTTTATGGACAAACAGACGATGGACAAAAGTTGATCAGAAAGCTCACTTGAGCTTTCAGCTCAGGTGAGTAAAAATACTGTGCATAGCAAAACAATTTTTTATGAGAAAAGCCTCCAACACTTCTATTACAACAAAACACTTCACGTTACTGTTAGTGTATAATGATAAGAAAAGCAATGAGATAATCCGCATAGAATCATACAACATTCAAACATTTAAATGGATTTAAAAAAAAAAAAACGTGCCATAAAATTTATACATCACTCAACCAGTATCCACCAGTGACATACCCTAACCTTTCAAAAGACAATTTCACATAAAAGCTTGAATACCAGCAAGATAAACTGTTAAGGTCAATAACTTTCAATTTTTGAAATCTAAATACCTTGCATACTGCATCTTGAAAGGTTAATGTGCACTTAATGCCAAATAAAATGTCTCACCTCACATTCAATTATAGTTAATTTGGCCTTAACTTTTATGTTTGACCTTGACCTTTATCAGTCATAAATCTTTGATCTGGACATTACAATTTCTATGCATAAATCTTTCTTGAAAATGTTTTGACAATTTTCACTGACATTGTAAATAAATCATGCCCACTTTGTGATGTCATATTCTAAAACAGATATTGAAATTGGAGACATGAATTCTACTTTGTTTGGACTAATTCCTACATTGCAATTTAACAAAATCAAAGAGTGCCTAACGTAGTTTTTAGTTACTGAAACATGTCCCTGCCATGTGCCTTAACAGTGTCTTTTCACTACAAGAACCTTTGAGCCCCATCATAGAGACAATTTCTTAAAATAAAGTTATTTGAGGTTTCTTCCCTCATCATTATGCAATTAATATGTAATTTGATGCCCTGGAGTCAAGGGTATAATAAATTAAAGTTTGTGTTTAGAGGCAAAAACATGTCTCCCCCAGTGCTGTCAGTTGAGTAGTTTCAAAGGAATTGTGGTGAGGATTTT
The DNA here is from genome assembly GCA_903981925.1 of Ostrea lurida. Taxonomy (NCBI): domain Eukaryota; kingdom Metazoa; phylum Mollusca; class Bivalvia; order Ostreida; family Ostreidae; genus Ostrea; species Ostrea lurida. The sequence continues at coordinate 4,366 of CAJDSM010008210.1, read as the reverse complement.
TGGCAAATTTCTAAGTTCGAACGAGATTAACTCCCACAAAATTTTGGAGATAAAAATTTCCTGGTGATATGCACAACTACATGTGATGTCCTTGCTACGCATCAAGTTTCCTACAAATCAAACGAGTTGTGCTGACAAGGATATTTATAAGAATTTACAGCAAATCTAAAGTTCAAAGGGGCAAACTCCACAAAAATTAGGGGATCAAAATTTCCTGGTAACATGCACACTACATATGATGTCCTTGCTACATATAAGTTTCTTAACAGTTTCAAAGGAGTTGCGCTACAAGGTTATTATTCATGAGGATTTATTAAGGGCAAATTTCTAAGTTCAAACGGGCATAACTCCCACAAAATTAGAGGATCAAAATTTCCTGGTAATATGCCAACTACATATGATACATTGTATGATATCCTTGCTACATATCAATTTCTTAAAAAATCGGATCAGTAGTTTCAGAGGAGTTGTGCTGACAAACTTTGTGACAGACAGAACGGACACACAGACAGGCCAAAAACAATATATCTCCCCATCTAATTGAGCTTTTCTCTAATATCATTAATTACTATGCACTCGGTTTAGTTTGATATCCATCAAGGAGAAGACTTTGAGAAATAATGCATTATAACTATATACAACTCATACCCCTCACCCTGGACCAGGACCCTGACATAAGTGCCCTGAATTTCACAAAATTTGTTCAAAATGACCTCGATATGAGAGAAATGGCTAGGCCACAAAAATTCACTATTATTGTCCTTCCATGCCTCAGCCAAACTAGACTCATTGGTATCTGTGTGGTTTGATTCGCTAGTGTGTGATGAAGGACTAAAACAGATCACCATGCACAGGTGATTTGGGCGAGATACATGTAAAACTGCAACATAAACCATTACAAAACAAGGATTCTGTGAGCTACTGCTCATGAGGATACCCCCGCTCTAAGGTACATGTAAATATAGCTGCTACCTGAGAATTTGTTCATCGTTTGCTAAGGTTGATATAACAGTAGGTTGACATGCGAAAGGTCTGAATTTAGCAAGTGCAGTATGGGACTCCTAAATGAAGAGATAGTGGCTGTGATACACAGTTTCAGAGAAAAATGCGACAAAAATATTGATTCCACAATACGACTCAAAAATATTGACAAGTCGGGCAACAGGAAGTTGGCATGCGACGAAAAAAATATTTATTTCACATTAAGACTCAAAAATTTTAAACTAAGTCAGTGAACAGGAAAGTTGACATGCGAAAAGTCTGAATTCGGTAAGCGCGGTATGGGACCCTATATGAAGTCATACACCAAATATCAATTGGCTGTGATATGCAGTTTCAGAAGAAGTGCGACGAAAAATATTTATTTCACATGAAGACTCCAAATTTTAAAGAGTTTGTTGAACAGGAAGTTGACAATGCGAAAACTCTGAATTCGGTAAGCGTGGTATGGGACCCCTAAATGAAGTCATACACCAATATAAATTGGCTGTGATATGCAGTTTCAGAGAAAAGTGCGACGAAAAAATATTTTATTTCTTATGAAGACTCCAAAATTTTAAAGAAGTCGTTAAACAGGAAGTTGACATGCGAAAGGCCTGAATTCGGTAAGCGTGGTATGGGACCCTAGATGAAGTCATACACCAAATATGAATTGGCTGTGAATATGCAGTTTCAGAAGAAAGTGCGACGAAAATATTTGTTTCGACGGACGGACAGAGGTAAAACAGCACCCCCCCCTCCTTCAGAGCGGGGGTATAATACATTATGTATACCTGATACATACATGTATATGCATTGCATGGTTTAAAAGATGGATATAAATGCGAAAGTAATTTAGGAGCGATGATTTTCAAATTTTTTTTTATGAGTAAATCTAGTTCCAGTTACATCTAATGAGAAACATGTAGCAAAATGCTCTTAAGCATTAAATGTAAGGGATATACAGAGATGGAAAAGGGTGACAGTCTACAACTATATCACCTACAGGAAATATCAAATGATAATCACAAATAATTTATAGAAATGTGGCAGACAAATGATAAACTGAAGGACTGATGCTGAAGGGTTGAGGTGGACCAGTGCATCCCCTTACTATGGCGCATAAAATACTAAGCACAGAAATACATATAACTTTAAACAAACTTGTTTAACATGACAACAAAACTTCTTGGTATGTGAGACTAATTGAATATCATTAGTAACAGAACTTCTGTACTTCAAAGAAATGTAAGCTGATCAAAGTTCAACATGCACCTGTGTTTCTAATAAAAAAAACAAAAGCAATGCCAACGTAGCATTATACACCCGTCACAATTACTTCAGAGAAGACAGAATGTAGATATACAGAAAGTAATATTATTCAAATCCATGCAATCAGTGAAAATTTATGGTCTGGACAATGTTTAAACCACTATGTGCATTGTGATCTTGACATTTGACCAGTGACCTTGGCTCAAGATCATGACACTTCCTTGGGTCCAGGGCAACAATTCTGTGAAACATTATTTCAATCCATGCACTCAGTGAAAAGTTATGGCTCAGACATTGTTAAAACCATACATGCATTGTGACCTTGACCTTTGACCAATAACCTTGTCTCAAAGTCATGACACTTCCTTGGGTTCAAGCCAACAATTCTGTGAAATATTATCTAATTCCATGCACTCAGTGAAAGTTATGGCCCAGACAATTCTAAAACAACTGTGTGCATTGTGACCTTTGACCAGTGACCTTGGCTGATGGTCATGACACTTCCTTGCATCCAGACCAACAATTCTGTGATACATTATTCCAATCTATGCATTCAATGAAAAGTTGCGTCCCATACAATGCTATGTGCATTGTGACCTTGACCTTTGACCAATAACCTTGTTTCAAGATCAAGACACTTCCTTGAGTCCAAGCCAACAATTCTGTGAAATATTGTTTATATCTACAAAGAAGATCAGAAGTTTTGGCCTAGACAAAATATTTTGAACGAATGCCAGACGGACGAACAATGCCATAACATAATATGCGGTGTAAAAAAAATGCACAAGAAAGTTCTTCTACATTGCATTCTGATAAACAGTTTGCATAATTTGAAGACTCTGTATGAAACAATGATACAAAAATAAAGGGTTTTACAAAATCACATTACACAGGTTGTAGACAGCTTCCAAATCGCTCAATAAAGTTCGAAAACTGCTGCTGGGTCAACATATCCATATTCAGAGTACGAACTCCAAACTTATTGAGAAACAAATCCACTTCATCCAAGCTGGTATGAAACGTGTCCTTAAGGTTAATCTGGCTGGAATTCAATTTGTGCACCAAAGTTTTCAAAGGATTGTCAAACTTATTTTTCCTCTTCTTTCCTCTTCGGAATCGGTTTCCGCCACTGTCTATAATTTCAGAGGAGTGAAGTTCATCAGTGTCTGTTTCTCCTCCACTCGTTTCACTTCCACTCCGCCTTTTTTGCCCATTCACACTGCCATCATTTACCTTTGAAGAATCCATATCACTATTATAATCCTTGGTCATTGGTTCCATCTTTATGTTCATTTCACCACTGTCTTCCGAACATTCTAGAAGGATCTCATCCGTGCCATCATTGCGGTAGAATTTTTCCTCACCATTGACCTGAAACTCCATGAGACAGGCAGGGTGATTGGTGTGTTTGTCGTAGCAGTGCAAGCGTACTTGGTGCCTTAAGGGAGCTGCGTAGACACAGTATACACAGCTGAAGCCTTGGTTTACTCGATTCATATCCTTAGGGCGAACAACAAATGAAGATGAAGTGCAGCCTGTAACAAACAAAACTCGGTTACAATGAGGAAATTAGATCAGTATGTAAGCATTATAACCAGGAAGTTCAACCAGTGTAAGCAATTGATGTAAATAAAACTGAGGAAATGGCCTGCATCAACACTTCATAAAGTTTATATCAATGTTGAGAGGATTCACATTATGGACAGGACAGAATACCAGCATGGGTGCATACAGGCATTTTGGCAAGGCACTCAACACTATTCAAACAAAGTTGGTTGTTAATATCAGTAAAATGAAAATAGATCCCATAAAGAAGGGATTTCAAAGAGAATAAAGTGCAAAACTGATGGGTTTCTATCTCTTAACTGAAAAATATTTGTAAAATGTTATACAACATGAATTGCTAAAATTGTGACTGTAAACAATATACATGTACCATCTTCAAATTTTGTCTTCCATCATTTTTTAAGAAATCCAGGGGAAGCAGCTAAAATTGAATATTGTATATTACACTGTTATGTAAAATACTTGAATTTGATTGGCCGAGGAACAGTAGAAACAAGAGGCCCACAGGCCTCAGGACTTCTTTATAATGGCATTCATTTTTGCAGTTACT
>CAJDSM010008193.1:0-16081 GCA_903981925.1 Ostrea lurida | reverse complement strand
AGAATCAGGGTTAGTCGCTTCCCAGTTGCATAATACATTTGCCATGATTTCTTTATATTGGCCTCGTGTGCAATTATCTGGATCTTGTCTAAATATATGTTCTAGCGGAAGGTGAAATGTGGCTGCCTCTGGAGAGCGATTTAAGTCCTGTATTTGCAATTTGGTGATGTTCCCACTAGAGAGTCAAAGGCCCTCCGAAGTGATGATTTTGCGTAATTAGACATCTAATTATAGTTTATGATCTTCATGATAGAAATCATTCCTAAGTGTATGTTGTATGTCGACAACTGTTACAATTAGACTCCTGGTTTGTGTGCACTAATTGGGCTCATGCAAAAGTATACTCTAAATTTGCTTCCGTTTTGTCTGCGATCCTATAACCGTATTACGGCCCTATTGTTTGATTATGTAGACGTAACTCGTGACCTTACATGCTATTCCCTGCGACTGGAAGAGTTAAATACTAACCCAATGCACGTACATGAAAAGTTATCATGACTTTAACAGAATAAGCACGGATTATAAAAACAGCGTTGAAATGTCCTAGATCATGTATAAATCGAGGAAATATAAAGAAAGATTAGGTACAAAGAGAGTTTCACTATGCGGATCTCAAGTATCACGCTATGATGTCTCAAGATCAGAGACTATTAGCGACAACGATATTCCGATTGGTTCGTACCAGAATAAAGCAGCAAAGAAAAACTGATATTAAAATCGGAAAAGCCATGAAATCAAGAGAGTGGTTCATTTGAGGTCTAGACATGATGAAACTCCGCTGAGAAGAGAAAGACGTCGATTTAGTTTCTCACGAAAACGGAAAATCCGTAAAGAGATGAGAGAATTTATATGGTATATTTGTAAATTGATAAAAGAAGCCATTTGTAACCGCTGGAGATGAAATTTTATATTTCACACTTAAAATACAACACAAACAATAAACTATAGAGCATCATTCACGTGCCAGTGTTGTGAAGATCTACAGTTCAAGCAGTTTGAGCATACTATGTGGTGTTATCACACTATAAAAATCACTACAGCATATTCAGATCTAGATATGAGAATAGGGAGGAGATCAGCAGGAATGTCTCCATATGACTTGCTAGAGAGCAGGCACAGCTTGACATGGATCGCCAAGATCATGTCCAGAAGCCTACTCATAAACAAACTCACACCTTGTCAAATTAAGATTACATTATTTAGATCTTCTAGGTACCTATTTCTCTAAATATGATGTTCACAGGAGAGTCTGAATTATTTAACTAGTCATATATGTTTCACGACTTAAAATCTGCTCGATGGCATAGAAGAGTAGGAATTAAAAACATGTATATGCATTGTATCGCCACTATGCAGAGTGAGAGCAGTGCGAGTATAAACATATAGTCTACAATCAGACATCGAACTAATTAGCCACCATTCATCGAGTAAACACATTACATGTATAGGAAGAGTAAACCATTAAGACGAAATAAACAACATTTTGCCAGGGGAAATGCCGTGCTTTTAGATTGGAGAATCTTATGCATTTCATAATTACTAAAGACAATACATGGGATTTTCGACTATTTTGCTCGCCTTTAACGCTGGGTTCATTTGACTAACAGACAGAGACGAGCTAGCAGCAATTCGGCTGGTATATATATATTCCCTCGCGGTATAGGAAGCTTGGTGAATTTTAGAGTCGATGTAACTACTAATATAGATGTTAAACTTCAAGACAATCCAGAGGGACGTATAGATGTCTGAGTGAGAGAATCCGGAGAGGGTGTGTATTAATTAAAAATGTGATACTCATCTGCAACTGATACTCCGACGTAGCTCATCTGGAAATAGTTGATTACTTAGATGTGAGCATAACTATAGTTGTTGACTGCGTAAGTATTCAGAACGAGACCCTGTCTGGATACATACTGCGAGATAGTTGGATAAATTATTAACGATCCCAGGACTGGATGGATGGGCGTTATATCGTCTGTAATGTTTCATTAGGATAACAACTTGCATTCAAACGAAGGGAAGACTTCCACCTCTTTTAAATGTTAATTAGCCCGAGGTTTCGTGCGCTAACTTTATCGTAAAGGCACATCTTAAGATCAACAATTCTAAAAGAGCTTGAAATCAAGTCTCCACGCTGCGCTTTGCTAACAGAGTCTTTCTGGAACCGACGAAAAAGTGTTTGCTTGAAAGTGTGAATCTAAAAAAGTGGCGATACCCATAAAGACGGGAAGTTCTAGGATCTGGGCGGGGGTTTAACATTGCTTGTCTGGTTTGAGATTGAGAAGAATATCCGAGTAAACAAATATAGACGTTGGATCCCGAGGCTTTTATAGAAAAACGTTTTACATCGTGGTTGTAGCTGATATTCATCTGGTGTGTTGGTAATCTCAGTAAAATGATTAGGCTATTTGATGAACTCTAGCAATTTGCATAGCATGCTTTAACATAATTGATAATTAATTCTGGTTCTTATACATAGACAAGAGAATGAAGAGAGTAACTCAAATTGCTTGAGATGTAGAAATAAAGGAGGTTATTCGCAAACTGTAAAGATTTTCTACTGTGCCTGCTCTACATTATCGTTGTAGGGAGGATTGGAGAAAGAAGTGTCGAAAAGGACATTTGGACACATCTTAACACTAACCCGTTCAATGCATTGTTCAACCAGTTTGCATCAACCAAACTTCAATTACCAGTTCGCCGCATACGGAGGACTTGTATTACTAAACTATATTGATATTCTGGTTTCAACGTTGTGTATGCTGATATGATATACTTGAAAGCTGTAGGTCCTGCACATCATTAAGGTATAATATTCAAATTATTATTATTTCATGTGTACAGAAAATCTAAAGTAACATCCACTGATAAGCTTAGATATAATGGAGTATTACGCACAGAGATAAAGCAACCAAACTCATGATCATAATTTGATACAAAAAAAGCGTCTTAAATAAAAACAACCATGCAGATAACTGAATATGGTTCTTCGATAAATTCTTCTATATATGGGCAGCGTGGTCATACCTAGTTGAGTAACAAAAGATGACATTCCAAATTCAGTCTTACAACCGGATTATAGACCCATGGTTTTAACGAAATTTCCAAGAACTATTCGCGCAGGCAATGATAAACTTACATTTATAATTATCTACGATATAAGGAAGAGATTGATATACAATCGTAGATCAACAGCGGAGCGATACATACGAGAAGTCGGAAAACAAGCGAGGCGATCGGACTAGCGGATTAAACATTTCCTAGTAAAGTAATGGGGGCTAATATGAAGCAATTATCAATGGTCGAGACGTTCCTTGCGTGTATATTTCAGGGGGGAGGGGACCAACGACTGAGTTATAAGGGAGCGCAAGAGCGGTCGGCAAGGGAGATGCAGAGGGGGCTGCCCTGGACGACAGGAAATCGGATGGAATGAGAAGGGTGAGTGGGTTTAGTGAGTGGGGGAGTAGTTCTATAAGCGGTTTCGAGTGATGAGGTTCGAGTCTATGCTGACAGTACAGCCTAGAAACGAGGGAGTGAGGGGGCGTGTGACTCGCGAGGGGGGGAGCCATAAGCGATATGAAACTGATTTATGAGACAATAAGGATAATAGTGCGAGGGACTAGTTTAAAGCGGGGTCAAGTGCGTGTCGTGTTATGGTCGGGTTGGAGGTCAATTAAAAAAGGCGCTAGATCGTAGAAGAGAGTCGTCGAGATCGTAGAGATGTGCCTCACAATCGAAGAAGGTGAGCCTTAAATGGATGTAAAGGGCGAGTAGTGCTATTGAGTTATGCAGATGAGAGTAAAGCAAGTCTAAAATTGAGGAGACGAGAGAAGTAAGAAGAGCTGTGGCATTAAAGTATTTGCCAATGAAGTATATAACCTTCACCAAATACGACATCAAAGTTTAACTAATGTAACCCTTCCATACGAGGTACTAATACACAATAATTGACCCCCACCAGGAATAAAGCAACCTAATATGTTGTTAGGCTCATAACCTAAAATAGATTCACCAAACGCTTATACAAGAGGGTAACCAACACACTAAGATATGAACAGGCCTCAAAATAGATACCGAAGTCCAATTTATGGTTAAAATTAAGTCCGAGAGCCCTATCACGGTCTATGAGACAAAACGCACGATGGAAACAAACAGTCAATTCAAGTTCTGGAGTGTGCGATTAAGATATAAGAAGAAGATCAAATTGAGAGGTAATTATATAAACTTAGAACGCACTCTAGAGTTTGTACTATAAGGAGTGCTGGCACCACTAACACAAAAGGTTCTTCATCCTGAATTCGCAAACTTGATCGCATAGTGCATTGCTCGCTCTACATAATGTGAACTACGACTGCACTTCTTTACATGGATGTGTAAAGCAGATCAGTGAAAATATTCTACATTTAAAACAGGTAACCATTGTATATTAAATTATCGTAAGATCTCACTCTTTAGAATAGCTTCCACATCAAGTAAATAATAGACAAAAAAATGAAAGTAATAATCTGAGGCAATTGATTGATATCAACACTCCCGAAGAAGTATAGATGAGAACACTATATCTCAAGAGAATAGTTAAAAGAGTGATCGCGTAATAGGAAAAAGCTAAAGAGCTTGGTAGTCCGTGCCTAGCCATGTCATCAATATATTATTATTGTATGGGCTCTATCACTTACTGGAGGACAATTCTCACTCTTTATGATTACACGCCAATATTAATCTCACTATAGAGCCCAACGCTCCGGGTAAACTTTAAAGATCAGAAGTCCGATATTCTTCGGACCGGAAGTGAATTTTTACAAAAAAAACGCGCGTTTTATAAACTCGGTCTCATAAGTTCAACTCACCTACACAAGAAAATCATAAAATGCTTCGAGGCGATTTAGAGTAGTAGATGCGCTTTTCCGGTACAATCTTGAGTTACAAAGTGAAAGTAGCAGATACGTAAAGAAATGCGTTAACACTACCGAATTTTATTTAAAAACTTATATATTTCTAACATTCTGTTGATCAATATAAATTGAGTACTAAACTATCTTATCAATGAATAAAATAAATATAAAAATAAAAAAAAAGTTAAAAGATGAAAATTATTTCGAAAAAACGAAAGATAGACGAGTCTTAATTATCAACAGGAAGTATTGCAACACAAAAAAAAACAGTGTATACCTGAGGAGTCTAAACTTAGGTCTATTCATGCTCTGAAGTCTATAAGCATTCTCTGAGAGCTCTATCCGCTAAACGGCGAAGAATAATTAACCAAAATAGACACAGAGGTAGTAATCATAGCTTCTAACGGGCGACTAACCCGAAATACGTAACCACGCAAGCTAGCTAACTATTGGATGTACCAGTCGCTTGAAGTAGAGTTGGCGTTTTAAAAAACCGAGACTTGCATATTAGACTATCCTAACTCCTTCCAATAAGACACTTAAAAGAGCATCACACGTGCAATAAAGTCATGTAAAATCGTCAACCGTTTTCTGAGTATATGCAATCATTTTAAGATGAGGCGAAACGATTAATAAATAACAATAATAAAGAAGCACGTTAGTCTATTAGATCGGGCCAAACACAAAGATCTCCGTCCTGAAAAATGGAATTGAAGGTATGAGTCGTAAATGTGTAGATAAATATATATAACAAGAAAAAAATGCCGAAAATTAAAATATTATCACAGATAAAAATAAAAAAAAATAACAATAGAAACTAATAAAAATAAAAATCTTAACTCATAGGAAGCCGAAATTCCGACAAAATATTATAAATGATAAATGTAGAGAATAATGAGCCCTTTACAAGAACGCAAGTTAGCCTTCTATTTGAAAATAATAAATGTTCGCATAGAAATGTAAATAGCTATGCGCTTAGAGCAACAACCGCTCAGATATTGGTGTACATATATCGCTACGAGAACTGAAGCGATTCTATTGCTTACCCATTTGACACATAAATCTCTGAAACCCCCGATAAATCTTTATAAACACTCGGGCGAAGTTTTTTCGTGCATGAAGATGACTTTCCATCGATGAAAACCGAGAAGGTGCAAATATCATGTTTATTCTTCTAACTTTCATTCAAAATTCACTATCGGTCGTTCCTCAGTTACTTTAATATCTTCATTCCGCTCGCTCTTAATCCTATGTGTTAAAAAGCTTTCCCTCACAAACTTGCACTTAATCAAAAGCAAACGTCGGATCAATTGCAGCCAACCATTATAAAATTTGGCTTAGTTCACCGGTGACAAGAGACAGACATTTTTAATAACACATTTAATCGAAGTAGTGATTAACTCAGATTACAGATCTCCGTAGTGATGACACGAGCTATAAAATAATACACAGCAGATCATTACCTTAGATTATACCATATCAAGAGAAAAGTCCTAAAAACGATCAAAAGCTATATAACAAGCACAAAGACCTGAATGCACGCTGAGCTCGTTTGGTGTGGAAATAAGGTAAATATTAACATGTATTACCTCTAGTCTGGTTAAGGTATAGTCCTACATCCCTAGTTATACACTCACACTCATAAGCATCACACCTCCTAAATTATAGGTCAACGAATCAACTCCGAGTTTCTACAATTAATAAATTAACTAAAAACTCTTAAAAAAAAATATATAAATAAGGTATAAAACTATTATCATATAAAAGCGCAAAGTACAACCCATTGTTTCTACATGTAAGTATTGCGCGTGGAACACAAATAAACATTGAAGTAAGCTCCCTGACGTAGAGAATAGCTATAACAGACTAACTGACTGCTAGGCATGGATAATCATCCCCTTGTAAAATGGAATCATACTTCCTAAACATAGAAATAATTTCTTGTAAACGAGTTACATACGGAGCGGAAGCCGCTTATGTTGCGCATATGATAAAAGACCCGAGGTCAGTCCTGTACTAACGCATCGGAACCCGAGGAAAGTAAGTAATATGTTTTTATTAAAATGCCAAGCGTCTTTATGTACTACCCCTCCTTATAACGAAAGATAACTCAGCATGCAAAATTGTCGATCAGAAGAGATCGGTGCAAACAGACTACAATTTAGAGAGTAGTTTTACATGGACCTCACATAGCCATAGTACTGAGGGATCCCAATCATTAAATAATAAACTTAATAAGCTTAATAAAAAGAACACTATAGGAATCACTTCCAATTACCTTCCCACGTCTCCCCGGTTCGCTAATAACTGAAACTTTAATGGAAAAGTAAACAACAAATCAATAGCCAATACAATCGCTCACTTAAGATAGCCGTCTAGCTTCCTTTGAATCAATAACTAGACTAGGAAATACCCTTATATTAATTAAGAATAATGAGTACTTAGATCAACTCCTGATATCATACGTTTAGTTGTCAGCGAAATGGGTGGAGACAACGCATGGGGGTATATTTATGCGTCTGTTCCTATTATACTAGACTAATTAAGATGGAGTTGATATTTGAGTTACTTTTTTGCACATGTTTCAAGGTGAATTATTCGGCATCTCAGCCAGGCTCTCAATGCATCTTATCGTAAGAGATTACACTCTCTTTCCAAAAAGATTGTTAAGGCAATTATCTGCATTTTTGTATTTTCCGACAAATTGAACTTCAGAAACATCCACCTCACAGAACCGAGACACCCATTACCACAATTCATAGAACAATGTTCTCATATTACTAAGGATTTGATTTCTATAGTTTCCATGATGGTTATAACGACGTGTTGATATGTGTTTTTAGGGTCATTTCTCCTGAGTTCTCTTAAAGGGCGATGTACAGACAAAATTGAAAGATGGTATATTGCTTGAGCAGTCTACATGTTCAAAAAGGCATTTCGAATAGAAAAGTTTAATAGTAGTATACGTTTCGAGCAAAAGCTGCTGTTCAACTATGCCCTTACAGCAGATAGAAGCATCAAAAGTTTCCATGAACTATTACTGGCCCCTTCAAGATCCTTATGCTCAACGTAAATGAAAAATGTTAACTTTCATGTCGTTGATCTCAAGGCTGATACTAAACGTGGAAGAGCATGCTTTGCTTCAATAAATGCTTAGCAATTTCTTTTAGTATTTACAGCCTACTATTAGAAATAGTTTACGACCCCCTTTTTCGCCCCTTAATCTAAAAGCTGTCTGGCCCTTTTTATTATTAACTTATGTAGTAAGAGACACGCTATAGGGTCTTGATAGATATCATTAACACGTACTTATTTTTTTCTAAAAGTGTTATCTAACAAACAAAAGATGGTGAATTTTTTAAGTTAAGCTCTCAAGATGTTGATTTTTTAGGGGTATCCCTGAATCTCTTAAACGGCGATGTAAGAACAAATTTTAAAGATGCATAATGGTTCCAGAGTGCACATTTCAAGCATTTCGTGTTATATAACGTTTCACAAATAATGTGGTTTCCTTTAAGAGATAGGAAAGGAATCAAAGTTTTAGGTTTTCGCCTTTAAGAATCCCTTATTAACGTATTCAATTTTCATTTCGTTGATAACAGTTGATACCATAAGACGTTGAACGAGCACATAATTTGCTTCGAAATCAATTGGCCTAAATACAAATTCTTTTTAGTTTTTAAGTATTTTAGCAAAATAGGGTTCATTCGACCCCTTTCGTACCCTTATTATGCAAAAGGGCTTGGCCCCTAATAAACGTCATATGGGCATAGAGTAGGGAGCTTGTCATAGATCTACACGCTTTTGTTATCTACAATGTATCACAAAATATTTTGTTTCAAGACGATAGTACAATGTTGATATTTTAGGAGGTCAATCCCTGAATTCCTTAAAGGGCGACGTAAGACTTAAATTTGGAGATGCATATTGTTCAGACACTTTCTAGCATTTCATGTTTATATTTATATAACAAGTTTCACACTAAATGCTGTTTTTCCTTTAAGAGATTAGACTATATGGATCAATAGTTTTCAGGCTTCGGCCAACCTAAAAACCCTTATTACGTATAATCAAATTTCATTATGATCTTGAATCATCAGCAGAATACTAACTTGGAACGAGCATCTTGCTTCTAAATAATCGCTTAACAATACTTCTTTTTAGTTTTTAAGATATTTGAAAATAGTTATGACCCCTTTCCGCCCTTAAAATTAAAGGGATCATCTCTCCGAACAACCAAACACCGATTCTCCTGTCCATCTCCCAAGAGGTTTGTTCCATCTTTTTTTTTAAATGATACTGAAAATAGAGAAAATGGCTTTGAAAATTTTATTTGCGTTCTAAATTGCGAAATGATTTTTTTTCGTTTATCACTACATTTAAACAATCTGTTTCTAGTCTTTTTTACCTCTTTATCTTCTTTCTGCATTGAATGAAGTTCGTATATCCTTTTGGTAAGTTCTCCCTCCTTTCTCCCACCTCCCTCTCCTCTTTCTCTCCGCCCCTCTTCTCCTTTCTCCCCCCCTCTCTCTTTCTCTCGCCCCTCTCCTTCCTTCCTTTCTCCCCCCTACCCTTTCTCCTTTCTATCCCGCCCCCCTTCTCCCGGCTCCCAATACCCTTTCCCACCCTCCCATGATATGGTTTAAGGTAAGCCTTTTTAACGAAGGCCATTTTGGGTGCCAAACTCTGGAGTATTTATTAGTATTGTTAGTATAGTTTTTGGTGAAAGGGGGGGGGGGCTTTGAAATCTTGCCAACTGATAGGTTGTGGCGAACAATAAATGTACCAGCGTGTTTAAAAAAGGCAATGTCCAATAAAATCGGCCTGCGTTCTTTGGACGTCGTCCAAGCTCGCGATGTAACGGAGGTACATGTACCGTTCTATCTCTTTGAAACTCGAATTTAATAAAATTGATGGTTTAATTTAATGTCATTTTAAGTGCATATCTTCATTAACCCCCCCCTTCTCCCCCTCGTTTGAAAAAAAACTAGTTAGCTATTTGCAACATAAAAACAGCTTTTAAACATTATTGTTATACTTTATGCTAAAATACTGAAATCTGCCCAGTTGGACAGGAAACAGTTGAGCAAAAACATACTGTTTCCCTCTGAAAAAAAACCAGAAAAATTAGAAAAAAAAAATAAAACAAACCCCTCCAAGGGCTGGATAGTATCTAGCAACGGCGAAACACATCTACTTGACCCGACGCGGTAACAAATCTGAAATAAATTTGTTTACACTGCAGTAAATTTATGCCGCGTACGGTTGCCCGTAGACTTGTTAGACGACGTTCGTTTGAAGCGTTTGTGATAAACGTGATTCACCAGCATGGACTAATAACGAAACCATCGCATGGCTCAGTCGATCCGAATGTCAAAGACGAAACGATTTCGTTTATTATTATAACATTAACAGTGTAACAAAATATAAATAATGCATGTAAGTGAGGTAACATGAAAATTTTTCACCCCTTCGAAAATCATGTCAACGCTCGCTACGGCGCTCGGTTTGACCAATGTTTTCTCGGGGTGAAAATTTTCACTGTTACCCTCAACTACTTTGCAATATTATAATAACTCAGTCGACGTGAACAGTTGCATTGTGAACGTCGTATTGTCGACGTGCACCAGTTGCACATTTGTGAACGATCCGTATTTCGACCGTGATGCGCGTGAACCAGTTGCATTGTGGCACGCGTATCTAACCTGCAATGTTTGTTCTTCTTTTCAACAAAGTAGCAATTTTATCAACACAGCAATGAATGGTACTAAGGTGATGATGTAGTACAGACAGCTTGGCAATTTAAAACCATTTGTCGGTATTTCCAAACACCACCTTATCTCATTTTATTTACGGAGTTGGGTAGGACTGTATACGGCAGTGAATCCGAATTTTTTGCGGACGCCATTGTGTGGGTCTGTATGATAGTTTATGTGGCAAAGAGTGCGTCGGACTCACATTTTTTTAGCTGATAGAGAGCAAACCAGTGAACTTAAAAAATACATGCCTAAGTCATTCAGAGCGAGCTCGCCGCGTCGCTTCGTGACGCGAGCTTCGCTCGCTATAAATACTAATTATAAATTAGTCTTGTCCCATGATCCCTTTCTCTACGATTAGTAGAGCAAGGAATCATATGGGACAAGACTAATTATAAATAGGTTGAGGGAAAAAAAAAGGTTACGAATTAAGCCCCTGTGATTCATCTGTATGTCTACTTCGTACTTGGATACTTTATTGAACATACATTAAAGGCACACTAACAACTCAACTTTATATGACAAACAGACGATTTCAGCTTCTGCATGCTGCATGGTCAACTTTCCCGTATATGTGGCAACGTACATTCCATCATCACCAGCATATGGTGTTTATATGTAACTTAACTTATTCAATACGCAATAGCTTGTTCTGCATTTCAATCGAGGCCTTTTTGTATATGCGTGAAATATTCTCGAGAAGACATGTCAAAGCGTACAATGTGTGTGTTGTGCATGGTGGTCTGTGCTTGACACTTTCGCTTTCAGCCACATCGTCTTGGATAGCAGCTTGCAGTGTAAAGGAAGCAGAATGAGCCTCTTATCTAATACAGTGACCCAGATATGGGATTCTCCACGAAGTGACAGATGGTAACTGAGCACCCTGCGGCCCCAGGCAGAATCACAAGGTCTCGGAGAAATCTAGACCCCTAAATGCACGGTGTGCCAGGCCCGCCGGCGTGTAGATATACCGTGATACCTGCAAACCTAGATCCCAACTGTGGGTCAAATAGTTTCACTGCCTTGTGGATGGCTTTGGGTAGTCAAAGGCTATGGAAGTAAATCCAGACAGAAAGCAACCTCGGAAAGAAACGATCGTTAAAGCAAATACTCTGTCTCGTCTAAGCTAGACTTGAGGAAGAACAGACCAACAAAACCCGAAAACAGCAGATGACGCGAAAAGCGACGGAGCTGTTTTCAGCCAAATATACCACCAAAATATAGACACCTGAAATGTAAGCCGAACACTATTCCAGAGTGGAAAATGTGCACAGGTAGCTAGAGAAATGGACAGATACAACATCGAAATCTTAGGATTAAGCGAGGTTAGATGGAATACATCAGGCATGGTATGTATCAACTCCGGTCACACAATTATTTACTCTGGAAATAGCAGCCCAGATGATCTACATGAGAAGGGAGTAGCATTTCTGATGACAAGAAAATCTAAAAAGGCTTTTAATTACTGGAATGGAGTCCCATCTCACCTAGAATTATTATAGCAAGATTCAACCCGGGGATTCAACTCTAGGTTTAAAAAAACAATAATCATCCAAGTATCTGCCCTAACAAATGATGCCAAAGATGACGACAAAGAGGATTTCTATCACTCCCTGCAAACAGCTATAGATAAAGTTCCAAAAAGAGACTTAATGATACTATTGGGCGACTTTAATGCCAAGGTCGGAGCAATTAGGGAAGGAAGAAAGAGGGAAATTGGCCCACATGGTATAGAACAAGTGAGTGGAAATGGGGAGTTTCTAGCAGACTTCTGTGCTGTTAACAGTCTGGTTATAGGAGGGACACATTTCTTATAAAAATTGTCATAAAGTTACATGGGTGTCACCAGCTGGGTGTGACCGGTCAACAGGGGATGCTTACTCCTCCTAGGCACCTGATCCCACCTCTGGTGTGTCCAGGGGTCCGTGTTTGCCCAACTTTTGTTTTTGTATTCTATTTGGGACTTACGAGATTGATCACTGTTCATTATTTTTGCCTTTACTCAAAGCCAAATTGATCATATTGCTATCTCCCAAAGATGGAGATCATCACTGCAAGATGTACGAATGAAAAGAGGAGCGGACGCTGCATCAGATCACCATCTAGTACAAGGAAATATCCACCTCAAGCTCTCAACCTTAAAAACAATTGAAAGCAAACGGAAGAAATTCAATGTTGCCAAACTTAAGATTCAGGCAGTTAAAGAAGAATTCCAACTTTCTCTTCAAAATGTCTTTGTATATGGATCTTGTGCATTTTTTGTTTGTTGTCCCCTTGTGGTCGTTGTGGCTATTAGGACTTTTTCTTTATATTTCCTTCTTTCTTCAATCTTATTCCATGTATCATCTGACATCCACTTTTTCCGTTTGTGTTGAATATAAATCATACGGTACCAATTTTTATGCACCAGATGCGCATTTCGACAAATTATGTCTCTTCAGTGATGCTCAAACCGAAATGTTGGAAACCCGAAACATGAAAGTAAAACTGAATCGTAATGTTTCATGACACGTTTCTAGTATTGCTTGCTTTGTTCTTTCCCAGGCCGAGTTGCTATTATCATCCTCTATTTCTATTTCATCTAAAGCAGCAAACCTGTTTTGAAGAGAAAATGGGGAAGTTTTGGGGACCAAGACAGGAACTATAACCAGAACAGAGGTAACCACCGCAATCAAACATCTGTAAAACGGCAAAGCAGGCGGAATAGACAACTTCCCTCCAGAGGCTATGAGAGCGTTGGATAACATCTCCATTGACAAATTTCACCATCTTTTGAACAGGATATGGGAGGAAGAACAAATACCCGAGGACTGGACTAAAGGAATCTTGGTAAAACTGACTAAGAAAGGAGACAGATCTATTTATGGAAATTGGTGAGGCATCATGTTGCTTTCCATCCCTATCAAAGCATTATGCCACATCATTTACAAAGGATGAAAAAGGAAGTGGATAAGGTATTAAGGGACAAACAGGCTGGATTCAGACAGGATAGATCATGTACTGACCAAATTGCCACCTTACGAATCATTATAGAACAAACCATTGAATGGCAGACATCACTATACCTTACATTTATAGATTTTGAGGAGGCATTTGATAGTGTAGACCATCAAGTACTATGGAGCATTCTAAGACACTGTGATATTCCAGAAAAGATCATATATATCTATCATTCGCCAGCTGTATGATGGATTCACTTGTCAAGTCATCCATGGTGGTAGCCTAACAGATCCCTTTTCCGGTATCTACCGGGGTCCGGTAAGGATGTCTACTCTCTCCTCTTCTCTTTCTGATGTTAATAGACTGGGTCAGCAAAACATTTTACAGTAAACCCTTGGGCATCAAATGGACACTACAATCATGTCTTGAGGACCTAGATTTTGCAGACGATATAAATTTGTCAACTTTCACATCATCACCAAGACTCCCAAGAACAAGCTACCCTTGAATCAAATACAAAAAAGTTGGGTTATACATCAATCCAACTAAAACAAAAACAATACAAACAAGCATTCTGAGAGTTGCATAGCAATACATAGTCCCCTACCGATTACAAGAATTATTGGACTGCAACAATATTCTAATTGCATTATATAGGCTATATCGATCATATTTATGGTAAAGCCAGGATAGGACAAGACCATAACTCAGTGAAAAATGAATCGATCGAAACCAAACTCGAACTTGATCTGTAACTTGGTATGGCAAAGCAATGTACCAAATATCAAATGAATATCTGCAAGCAGTGAGAAAAAAAGTGCGGAAAACTGATAATTTATGAAATTTTCTAAGTCCAAGGGCCATAACTCAGTGAAATATGGATCGACACACCAACTCGAACTTGATCTGTAACTTGGTATGGCAAAGCAATGTACCAAATATCAAATGAATATCTGCAAGCAGTGAGAAAAAAAGTGCGGAAAACTGATAATTTATGAAATTTCTAAGTCCAAGGGCCATAACTCAGTGAATATGGATCGATCAACACCAAACTCGAACTTGATCTGTAACTTGGTATGGCAAAGCAATGTACCAAATATCAAATGAATATCTGCAAGCAGTGAGAAAAAAAAGTGCGGAAAACTGATTTACCGGACTGACGGACGGACGGACGGACAGAGTGCAAACCTAAAGTCCCCTTCGACTTCGTCGGTAGGGGACTAATAATAAAACTAAGGTCAGAGGTGCCGAAATTGAAGATGTTGGTCAATTTACCTACCAGCAGTACACCAGGAGGAACCGATGAAAATACACAAACAAGGAAAAAGAAAGCACAACAAGCCTGTGCAATCCTCAAACCAATCTGGAGGAGAAAATCTCTCAGAATATCAACAAAAATCAGAATCTTCAACTCAAACGTAAAATCAGTTCTTCTATAGGATCAGAGACATGGAGATCAACAGTTGCTTCCACCAAAACCGTACAAGCGTTTATAAACAGATGCCTACAAAACATCATAGGAATCAAGTGGCCAGATAAGCAAAAAGGACCAAACAAGAACCGGTCATGCAAACAATAACATCAAGGAAATGGAAGTGTATTGGCCACACATTGAGAAAGGAATACACAAATGTGACACACCATGCTTTGGAATTGAATCCCCTGGGCCACAGGAAGAGAGGTAGACCAAACACACCTGGAGAATAGATTTAACATCGGAAGCACAAAAGATTGGAAAGACCTGGGGAGAAATTAAGAAGTTAGCTAAAGACAGGAAGAAATGGAAAACCACAGTGATCGCCCTATGTCCCCCTTTGGACGAAGTGGACTAAGTAAATAAGTAAGTAAGTAAGTAATAGACACGTTTTGGCACGAGCCTTAAATATTTAAATTTTGAATATTTTCTCCATTTTTCCTCAATGCACGAAGGGCATAATGTCTATATGTTCCTGCTTGTGCTTTTTCCTCCACACGCCGGGTAACCGGGTGAAAGATTTAAAACGCCGCTTTGGGAATTTTGAGTGTTGAAAGTGGATATTTGTATATGTACTGGGATCAGGGTACTACTTTTGTAACTAAGGATAGTATATCCATATTTTGGCTCATTTCAATAATGAAACCAAAGAGATGCAACTTCACTCTTTAAAGTTGTTGCTAAAGACGGGAAGCTTTTCTTTTCTTTTTTTTTCTTTTTTTTTTTTTTTTTTTTTTTATAAAACCTACATGTATACAATAATTGCTCACATAAGCGTTGAGATTGAGACTGTTTTCAAAGATAACCAGTTTACTGGTTTTTTAATTTATTTTTGCGATTTCAATATAACAATTTATGTCAGTATAAAATCTTGTATATATATATATCCTGTTTACATTAGTAAAGACGGTCACATGACCAGTGCTCTCAGTTATCTGACTAATTGTGTTATTATTAGAATCTAGTGTACCTGTGTAATATTATGATGATTATGTAATACAAAAAGGCGAAGTTAACAT
>CAJDSM010008188.1:0-14546 GCA_903981925.1 Ostrea lurida | reverse complement strand
CTTCGGCTCAGGTGAGCTAATAATCAGAAGATCTGTGAATTCCACATATTTTGAGATTTACAATACACTTTAAAATATCTATCCATGTCATATGGAGAAATTGAATAGGGAAATATTCTTAATGTCATATTACGATACTGATATTTCAGTTATCAAAAATTTAATCACAAAAGTTAGAAGAAATGTTGGATAATTTCTCTAGATATTACGAAGTTTTGATTCAACATTGAAAGATTATGTAACTCTATAAATGTTGAGTTCACCACCTATCAGTAGGAAACCTCTTCTAACACACTTTTCTGGTGTCAGTTATCAATTTCAGGGACATAATTCTCATAAAATTTAATCCTTAACTATTTACCGAGTGCACAGTTGCTGAAATACAAAATATAAGGTCAACAAAAATCTTCCCGAGGACCTGCCATATATAATGAGGTATACAATTAAGGAAGTTAAAATATTCATAACTGTTTTACAGAAAAGAAAAAAAACAACAATCATCGTCAAAACCACAGGGAAGCAAGAGAAACTTCTCTGTGAAATAGGTATAAATATATTTATAGTTTGCAGTAAATGAGAAAAATGTGTTCTCTCTCGAAAATCATGCAAAGAAATAAATAAAGATGGCTTATAATTAACATGAAAGCTTTAACTTTTAAAGCATCTGGATTCAAGATGTGACATCTTTTCTTACAATTGTGCATACTGTCACAGATGTAGACTGATTGTAGGAGTATATACACACACAAGAGGAATGGATTGTAAGAATGTACGGACGACACAAAAACTATAGAAATATAAAGATGATACACTATAGAGGAGGCATACAGACTAATCTCCAAACCTCCGAAGAACTGGGTAAGCCTTTGAAGTCGTCTACTAGGCTTTGGCGAAGACTTGATGTAAAACAGTTCCTCTGCACTCTGGCAGTTCCGCACTACGAAATCAGTCAAGTAAAAACCACTTGTTAACTCCGGCATCAAACATGCAGTTAGGTAGAGTGGTGAAGTTTCATTGAGATGCAAAATCCAGTCACAACTGTGACTTTAAATAAATGAAAAACAAATTTATTTTTGCAAAAAAAGTTCTATCTTTCCAATGCTGCCACTCATGTTGTTTGGGGTTTTTTGCAAAAAAATTCTGTTTGAATGCTGCCAGGGTTATAAAAATTCTGTTTGAATGCTACCAGGGTTATGCTGTGAAAGCATTGACACATATATACTCACTACATGGCTGGGGTGGACACAGCAGGTTCTGTTCTTCCTTGTGTTGTTTTGCATTTTCTCGGATGCTCTTTAGGGTTTCAAACCCCCATCTCTTGTCAAATTCCAGTTTCCCATCGTCCAGTCTCTTCTTCCTAAGCACCACTAAGCCTGGCTGGTCGTCTGCTCCCTACAATTACAGAGCACTATGTTTTAAGAAAGATAACTCTCATATCATTTTCAATTCACTGTTTGACTGGTAACTATTTTTCTCAGATAGGATTGAATTAGCCTAGGTCACGCAAGCCGTTTGACTCCCCACTCAAAGAGCACGGCTGTATCGACAAACGGCTAGGTGACCTAGACTAAGGATTGAATTTCTATAAGGTGTCATATTCTTTCAATACATTAATTTTTACAAAAATAATGACAAATAGCTTTTTGTCCAATACCAGTTGGGTTTCGGATCCCTGGTTCCCCCTTCCCCTGCATATTTACATGTTAGCAAGACTAGAATTTGGAACTGACATATTTCATTTCTGTTAAGACAGATCAGATACTGTGCATGTGATGAGTTCATAAACAATAGCCTTATAGGCATATTTCAAATCTGCATTGTAAAAACAGGTGTGGTTCCTAACATACTGAGGCCCTAAACATTAAGGTAATGGTAGAAATCTTCAAAGTTAAAAGATACACGAAATTAAACTAGATATTATTGTGATGGTAAAGATCACAAAAAGGGTCCTAACTTGTGATCAGTTCAAAGTCCATACCTATTTAGCCATGTCATCCTTGGATAGCTATAGTTGCCTCTTACCTTCACTAGTCAAGGGTTTTTGGTCCACTTAGGGTGGACTGAAAACCCTTGGCTAGGAAAGATGGTTGTCTGTGCCCACATTGGCTGTGCCCACATTAAACTGGTCCCCCGATAGCACAACAAGGTACCAGTTTATGCCCACATTGGCTCTTTCCATATATAGAAGAAGCATCCTGACTCTCCAACAGAGTGCAAGTGTAGCAGAGACTGGTTTATGTGTCTGCTGAGGATCGAACCCAGGACCTCTAGCATAACAGTCAAGTGTTCTATCAAAAGATCTAAAGGATTGACCCACTAACCCGAGATAATAGGAAGGCCATGTACTTAACACTATGACATAGTCCAATTCCAGAGAGATGCATTTCGACTCTCCTGGAGTGCTCTCCTGCAGTGCCAGCGCCTGTGGGACACAAGTTTTTGGAACAATCATTCTCACTTGCTAGAGATGACCAGGCCTGGAGTTATACTTGTTCTCAAACTGGTACCCTGTGCTGATATATTTATCTAAGCACAGCCATGTTTTTATTGCGTACGATTCTGGGTAAGCTCCATAGTAATACCGAAAATATCTTGAGTACGTACTCCATTTGAGTATCAGAATGTTTTTATGGAAGTTTTATAATGATTCCGAGCACATAGCTTGAATCTGAGTATGAAACATGCTCAAAAAAGTTTTATAACCTCCAGGCCAGGTCCTAAGTTAAACGTGGTGCCATATGTAACAGAGACTGATTATGTATGCCTCTGCTCAGGATCGAACTCAGAACCTGTGGCATGACAATCCAGTGGTCTCCTGATTAAACTATAGACCCTGGGTAGCCAGAGTTGGTAAGTAAGCCGTGTACCTAACACTACCACATAATTACCCATGGGAGACTTGTGATGTCCCGCTCTGTGTGGTGAGACTAACACTTAATTTTTAGTCCATCTCCTGTTCTAACATGTAGGTAACAAATTCTCACACTTTCTAAAAATTTTACATAAAAAAATAGAAAAACATGCATGTTTAAAGTAAAACTGTTGTTTCAAGGATGAACTCACTTGCTATACAAGAAGCCATAAAATTGAGCCAGTTGTCCACAAGTAATATATTTATACAGGGATATCACAGGCAATATTGTCAAAGATCATATATAATTACCTGAGTATATCTAAATAATTCATGTCGTATTTCATAAATATTTGTCTCTTTATATTCAAAGCAACAAAGCTCACAACAGTTTTTCGCAATGCTGCAACTAATCTGGAGTCTGATACGAGTTATGCAAGGAAACATGGAAGAATAGATCATTGTACTTCAGTAAATCTACCTAACTTCAGTTTATGAAATAAAATTGTCAGTTTATGAGTATAAAATGGCAGCAAAATCATTATGCAAATTGAACTGTTAGTCTGGAAATTAACCAATATAACACATATTAATTCATTTTCAAACAATTATAGGCCTGGCCAGGGTTGACCCCCC
This sequence comes from Ostrea lurida, assembly GCA_903981925.1. Lineage (NCBI taxonomy): Eukaryota > Metazoa > Mollusca > Bivalvia > Ostreida > Ostreidae > Ostrea > Ostrea lurida. The sequence goes on along the minus strand of CAJDSM010008188.1, from coordinate 11,059 downwards.
CCCCCGAGAACTCCCTGCATGCCTGTGTCTGTGGGGTGAAGTTCTGATCAGCTTTACAACCAACAGAGCACATGTCTAATGGCTGTCAAATGTACAACTAGTTGTTGAAGATTGAACTTGGGTTCTCTAGCACAACTACACACTAGTACTCTGTTGGTTGAGCTAGGGGATTTACCCACTATTCAGAGCTAGTGAGACAACAATTATCCAACATGTACTAAATCATTAGTATCTAATGAGCATGAAATAAATTTTTTTTATCATAATATATGCATCCAACCAATACATTTGTTGTCATGGGAAATTTTCCATCAAATAAAAACAGCAATACTTATTCATGTAAGTGATACTCATTGACAAAACTTTCCACTTTCTTTCCATAAAAGTGAGGATTCAAGAGCACTTAATGGGTTTATTTAGTTCAGGAGATCACATTATCTCAACGTACAAATCACTTCTTCACATAAAGCCTAATATAGATACTTCCTTATACATCTAAAAAAAAAAAAAAAAAAATTACTGAATTCTCCACCACAAGAAAAAAAAGTTTTATATATTTTCCGCATTTCTAACAAAAACTTTGATCATGAAATATGAAGACACCATACGATGATTATATTTAAAAATATCATGATCAACAGACTTTTGAGTGGCAATTTCACTCACAGAGGATACACCCCCCCCCCTCCCGACACATCTTATGTTCACTTGAGTCACTGAAGCTTAAACAAAGAAAGATATAGCCGGCCACAAAATCCATGTTAAAAGACCTATAAGTTTGACCTTGAGATCAAGGGTCAAGTATACAGACATAATGATTTATGTAAGTGATACACCTGCATGCGGGTGATCCATGGGTGATACACTTAATATGCCTAAATATAACCACGTTAGAAAACTTACACCTTTGACCTAAGAGTCAAAAGTTAAGGTCATATGCGTCAAAAGGTCACATACAGGTCAATGAATGTATGCAATACATCTCTCATATTGATACAACCATATGCTAGATATAGTATGCATACATCAAAGAACAAAGAAGTAATGGCCTAGACACGATTAACACACGTCAGACAGACAGGACAGACAACAGGAGTACATGACACATTGTCGCATGATGATGCATCCATGTGCTAAACACAGGATGTCTATGGCAAAGAACAAAAAACGTTATGGCCCGGACACAAATTCATTGTTAAAAAAACTGATATTTTTTTTATTTGAGGTCAAAGGTCAAGGTCATACAGAGGTCATCAATATATGCTGACACATCGTCTTAAGTGATACACCCATATGCCAAAACATGATGCCTACCTCAAAGAACAAAGAAGTTATGGCCCGGACACGAATCTGCACAGACAGATGGACAGACGGGGACGGACAGATTGACTTCCTATATACTCCCCCAAACTTGTTTGCGGGGGGTGATATTCGTAATTATTAAAATTCTACTGAGGCAAGTGTTGTGCAAACTACAGCACCTTAATGAAAATTGATTATTTTTTTCCTTTTCTAACAAAACAAGAGCGAAAAACAAGAGCAATGCCAAGGTAGCATCTATACACCCCGTTCATGGTTCAAGGACAATGATCAAACCACTATGTGCATTGTGACCTTGACCTTTGACCAGTGACCTTGGTCAAAGTATTACACTTTCTTTGGATCTAGACACAACAATTCTGTGAAATATATTCCAATCCATGCACTCAGTGAAAAGTTATGGCCGGACAAGATTAAAACCATTATGCGCATTGAGCCTTACTTTAGGACCAGTGACCTAACTATATCATGTGCCTTAGTGACCTTGACCTTTGACAGTGACCTTGGCTTAAGGAATACACTTCTTGGGTTCTCAGGGCAACCAATTCTGTGAAATTATTCCAGAGCGTATGCACTCAGTAAAAAGTTATGGCCTCGGACAATGTTTAACCCATTCTTTCATTAGTGACCTATGACCTTTGACCAAACCTATGGCTCGAAGGTATGATATTCCTTTGGGTCCAGGTTGCAACACATTCTGTGAAATATTGTTTAAATTGTACAGAGTGGTGTCAGAAGTTAATGGACCGAACAGAAAGTATTTTTGGCCAGACGTCTCGACATATAGGAAACACGCCCCATTCTAAAGGACTAACGATAAAAATGAGAGAATTATGGGGAATAATGATTACAATGTCTAAATCCGACTTATGACCAATACAGTCCCTGAACGTTCTACTTATCAATCTCGATAGCTGTTCCGTGGGTCAGGCGGTCACGTCTTCTGCGGTCAGCGTCACCGTTTCGCGGTACTAGCAGGTACACCGTTCGCAGGTCAGCTTAGGCGGTCGACCGCAGCGTGCGGATCAGCGGTTCTAGGTACATCCGTGCGGTCCAGCCATTCAGGCTTTTCTGTCTGCATTGACATTGGAACTTCCAAAGAGAAAGTCAGTAGCTACATGTACAATCTGAATTTTACAGATGCTTGCCCGTGTTTGTTTAATGTGGCATCTTATAGGGGTGTTGTGTAATTGCAGGTATATATGTAATTCCTTGATGCTCGATAATACTGAAGCCATAACATGTACACTCGATCCTGGCTTGTCGTTACAATTGCTAATAAAAATTACTATTGTTGCAAGGGTACACCCTTCCGTGTTTGTTTAACGCATAGATTATTGGGATGTTCTGTCTAATTGCAGGTATGATTATTTCTCTGCCCATAAAATTTTGGCAAGCATGCACTGTCGGCCCGTAATCCTGAGATGTCGTTACAGTGCTATTAAAAAAATAATATAGTTTTTTTATCATTTTGCACATACTGTGCATTTAGAAAAAACAAGAGTGGCCCACAGGGCCTTAACGGTCACCCTGGTATCATCCCCCACACAGGGAGTCTCATATTTTTATTCACAATGTTAATATCTTTCAATATAAGATATGGATTCCAGAAAAGATTAGTTTCATTTTCAACTCACATGATTATCAAGAGTTATTAATGTATAAACCCAACATTGCTACTTAATTCCAGTGAGCTTGACCTTTGACCCTTTTGATCTAAAATTCAATAAAGAACATCTTCCGCTCATAGAGTAGTAATAATGGTATGAATAGTACTCTAGGTAGACAAGGATACATGCTAAACTGAACCGAAACCATATTGCTACTTTGATGTCCAGATACACTTTACCTTTTGCCCTTTTGGACCCCAAAATTCAATAGGAAACACCTTTGTACAAATGGCTGTAGACATATGCATGATATGATAGTGCACGCATAGGTGGATAAGGCAACTAAAAGATCTTGGGAAACCATTCTGTCTCACAAGACGTACATGGACAGACAACCTGATTCGCAGTACACCCCCCCACCCCAAAACTTTTGCAGGGTATAATTATGGATATATAGAGAACCGCTTCTGCATCATAAATATCAATTCTACTTCACTCATAATATCAATAGCATTGAAAAGAATGCACTATCATGTTATACATACGAAACAAGATTATCTCGAAGTATTACCCCCCCCCCCCAAGGTCAGAACCCTACCCCCGGGATCTTTACTCAGAATATTTACAATTTTGTAAAGGCGCTCTCCTGCTCTAATATCACACTGATTGTTATGTTTTTCTCAGAACATGTCGGTTCGTATTAAAGAAGAAGATTTTTGAAATATGGTCACTTGGGCAGTTTTTTGCCCCACCCCCAAGGCCCCAGGGGTGCAAGAGACCTGAAATTTAACAATTTATGGCCTTGCCAAAAGAGTGCTTGCCAACTTGTTGCTTCGCTGATAAAACCTATCGGTTCCGCGCGGCTGATAAATTCGTCCACGGAAAAGTTAAAACATAATCAAAATTCTCCTCTCCTATTTCATCAATCTCGACCACCGTGTTTGGCCCATACCTAATACTAACCCTACCCCCAGATCATGAACTGCATTTACAAAATTTTGCATAAAAGGCGCGGTTCCTTTAATTCACATTCCAAAGTAAATAGGCCTAAAATATAATTCACATTTTTTACTCTCGGAAAATAGAAATGTGACACCGCCGCGATGCTTATGTTCAATCTACTCAGGCACATCACTTTTAATATGTATATGACACTAATGTACCAAGTTTAGCCCCCCGCCCTGGTGGCAGAACCCCTACCCCGGGGGATCACCAAAATTGTACAATTCTTTGGTAAAGGCCCTCACTCGCTCTACAGTCACTAATGCACTTTTGGCTATTCTCGGTCAGACTATGACGCGTGTTCAAGAAGAAGATTTTTGAAAATTGGTGCGAACCCTCTACCTTGTGGGCGTTTTTCGCCGGACCCACCCCCCAAGGCCGCAGGGGTGCAAGAGACCTGAAATTTACAATTTCAGGGCCCCTATGTCCCCAAACGATGGCTTCTACCAAATTGAAGTCAGTCTTATCTATGGTACTGGCATAACTATAATTTCAAGAAAGAACGTTAAAACAGGTGACAATGAGGTAATCGGAACTGTGGTGAACATCGAACCCCTCCTTTAATGTGTGCAAGTAATTTGTGTGTTTGGGTGTACCTAAAACTAATCTCCCATGCTACAGACATGGCAGTGTATCCTTACCGCCGACATCGATATAGTCACAATTCACTCTCTAGAGGTCATCACTTAACCAGATATGTACGAGCCTGTCTGGTTTTGGCTTTAAGACTTACATATAATATTCTATACAAAAGAATCTAAAGAATAAAAAATAACATAAAATGGAGTAAATTAAAAATAAATTTTATAAAAATATAAAAAAATAAAATATACACATATGAAAAATAAAAAAAGAAATGAAAAATATAATAAATTAATAAATTAATACATATACTAAATATCATTAATTATGTATTGGACAATTATTTATTTAATTTAATATTAAGCTATATAAATGAAAATCAGAATAATCCTACACAGGATGGATTTAAGATATCCACAAGACTATGAAACAATCTGCAACGCAGCCAGGATGATAATTAGTAAATTCCGCAATCAAGCAGCTACGAGCCCTGGTCAGCTAAGGTCGGTCAGATAGCCTGCAGACGCACATTGCGGGTCGGTCACCGTGCGGTAGCGGTTCGGTCACCGTTCAGTGGTTCGGCAGCGGTGAGCGGTTTTTCCTCACGGATCGATTATAGACTCCCTCTAATCTCATTTCGAACCCTCGTATAACCCATGTCCACACTACTAGCAGTTCTCGTCCATTGCACTCTCACATCCTGATGGACATATCATTTCTGACACACCCAGCAGCCGGATGTCTTGAGTACTATTGCGTGTTGTAGTGCCTCCTTTCCCATTTATCAGAATTGATCAATCCAATCGTGTTTATTTGGCTACTGCTCATCTAAAAACGCCCTCCATATGACTGGGCGAGTTCACCGGTCACCAAATGCGGTCACCGTCGACGCGCACCGTGCGGTCTGCGTGCGGTCACCGTGCGATGTGGTAAAGTAGAACGTTTCAGGGACTGTATGAACCAATGCAAATTTTTTATTTCACATATCTGTATTTTGAGGTGACTGTGAAAAGTATATATCAACAAAACATGTTTAAATCAGATCTTCAGACCAGAATTATTCATTCAGCTACATGAGATAAAACTTCACCTCCTCTTGGTTATGGAAAGTTAGAGTCTTCAGGTCCTCTCTCAGCACACAGAAGGAAGGCTCCCAAGGTATGGCAGGGACAGATGGACCATACGACCATAATTTAGCAGTCAGCTCATCTGATGCATCTGAAAATAATACTCATATTGCTATAATCAGTGAAATATTCTCACAACATTCTATGTTTCAAATGAAGCAATATATGCCCTACTTCCCTCTACCAATTAGCCTTTTAGACTGGTCATTACTTTTTTGTATCCTATTGTCCACTGCTAACAATGCCTCGTTACTTCATTTACAATGACATACCCTTAATATCATTAAACAATGAAGTGTGGTTTTGTCATCATTATAATGGGGGTAGATGATAAAAGCCAGCATTGTACCTAGGAAAATTAAATAACACACCTAAGCAAATTTTCCTACAAATTCAAAATGCTAGTGAATGTCATCTCTCCCCATAATGACAAAACAAAACCACATCAAAGCTGGCCATTACTGAACTGTAAAATGCATTTTCTTTTGGTGGAAAAATATAAGCCTAATTAGTACAACCATGTTTTGTTCAGTGAGAAGTGAGAACACTATACAGAACAGCATACACAGGTAGTCAAAAGATTTTTTCATTGGCGAAAAAGACAATTAATTTTTTTCTCTTGTCTATCATTTTATGTGAAAATTCCCTGAAAAATATCTTGAAATAAAACTACAATTAGCTTTTATGTCTGCTTATGTTTCCTGGTTAAAACGACAAATATTCTTGTTCATGCATATGAGCCGTTCAAAGCAAAAAGGGACATATATATATTTTTAATCAAATCATGTCCATTTTGATACCTCCTTGGCACCAAAAACTTTATCCTTGCCATTCATTGGGATCGTGAAATTTACAGCTTGGTTTAAGGTTATCTGCTCCTTCTAAATATTCATTTAGTTTCAATCTGGTATCAATAGCATGACCTGTAAAAGTGGTTATTTACGCTGGGGGTTAAGTACGCGTTTTTCCATGCCCAACATTTCGCGTGGGGGGAAAATATGCGGTCACTGAATGAAGTATATAACATAAATTATATGCTATTTATATGTATACGCGTGGGGGAAATTTATGCGCTAATTTCGTGACCGCGTAATTAGTGTAAATTTCCCCCACGCGTAAATAACCACTTTTACAGGTTATATTTTTTTTGAGGTAGTATCTATCCTTATGTGATGCCATTATAAGGTTTTTTGCAACATCTTTATTTAGGTCTACTGATGACAGTTCTGAACAGATTCACTGCATGGTCACATGCATTTGGTGGCCGTGGTATTAAACAATTTGATACTAAATTTTATAATTATACAGACGTTTTCTTTTAAAATAGGGCGGTGGATGTATATGCAAAATTGGTATTATAATGGGAGATTTGTATAACAAGAAAAACATTCTCAATGCAAAGAGGCAGTATAGTGAAAATGGCAAGAAATTGAATGCACTGATGATTGATCAGAATTAACTGTACAATGTAGCAGTGTGTCATAATTATACACTAACCCATTCTTTTCTTTTTTTCATTTTGGCAAACAGAAAGCACCTGTTCCATGCTAAGTACACAAGCTGGTCAGAATACAAAGGTATTGACCAGTAATCTGTTTTTACACTATAAATTGTACTTGCATTAGTGTATTTAAAATTTAGTGCGTAATTTGCAGGTCTGCCAAAATTTGTGCAATTATGAATAAGCTCCCCTGTCGATTAGTAACTCTTTATATAATGTCTAATAGAAATGTAAAAAGGTGGACATTTATGACTGGACCAGATTCAAACCTGGGACCCAGTCTGTCTTATTAGTCAGGTGCTCTATATAATCACAGAGCTACCCAGGTTGATATCAATGGTCCATTCAGAAATACTTGACAGGTGTAGCAGTCATCCAGGTTTGATCGTCTGAGTGGCCAGATAGCTCAGCTGGTAGAGCACCTGACAGGAGATTCAGGCGGCATGGGTTCGAACCCCGGTCTGGTCCATTGCATTTTCTCCATTCCTGTTACATTTGGTGCCATGATAAGGGGCAACAAGAACTTAGGTTGTGCGTCTTTGAGGATGAAGACACTTTAAGGAGGGAGGAGAGTAGCAGTCAGTTGAGTTCGATCTCTGGTGGCCAGATAGCCAGTTTGTAGAGCACCTGACTAAAGATTCAGGGGGCCCGGGTTTGAATCCCCGTCTGGTCTTTTGCATTTTTTCCCTTCTTGTTACATTTGGTGCAGCTGACCACCCCTGGAATTGCAGGTGAAAGTCCTTCCAGGGGCAATAAGAACCTGGGTTGTGTGTCTTCGAGGACAAAGACACTTTAGGGAGGGAGGAGTATAGTGGTCAACCAGGTTTGGTCGCTGGTGGCTCAGATAGCTCAGTTGGCTGAGCACCTGACTAGAGATTCGAAGTGGTCCGGTTTCGAATCCCAGTCTGGTCCCTTGCATTTTCTCCCCTTTTTGTCACACAGGAAATATAAAACTTTTTCCGTCTTCAAGATTTTGTTTGGAATTATGACGAGTCAGGCCAAACCAAACCCTTTTATTTTGAGATGTATATTTGCAGCTATAACATCGTTGTATAAGGTGGGATATATATGTACAAATCACTTTGTTGTGATACAAATCTCATACAATCTGAGAACGTAAGAGTGTAACTGATGGGAGATAAATTCCAATCCTACGAAAACTGGTAGAATGGTATTTTACGTTCACTTCCTGTTTTGGCATCACCTGTTACCTGTTTTGGCATCGATCACCCATGAAAACAATTGTGTTTGGGGTGCTTGTAATGTAGACTTGGGGCGCTCGTGCATAACGTAGTCAACATGGTGTTTTACGTTCACTTCTATCACCCGTGAAAACAATTGTGTTTGGCCATGGGGTGCTCGTAAAGTAGACTTGGGATGCTCATGCATAAGGTTTGGGGCAATTGTGTACATTAAGATTTTGTACACTCGCGTACACAAGTTTGGGGGGCCCATAGATGTACATGGGCACCCTTGAAAATCTTGGGGGTGTTCATGCACGGGGCAGTTTGGTCTTGGGGCGAAGTGACTAGCACCCAGTCAGTACGTGCCTTACTAGCAAAGGTATTTGAAAACCAAACCACATTTACTACCCAAAACATGCATGAATATGTACTGTATAGAAGTCTTACATAAAACTTGTCATATAGCTTAACTTGCAGCAAACTTGCATCATGAAGCTTGGTATTAGATACATATCATACATAATTTAACATCATCTATTGCTTATACTTATAACAGAACCAACTGACATCAATCTGACGAATGCACAATGCAGCAAATAATTCAAAATTGGTGTGAAAAGAAGCAGAATTAGCTATCTAATAATATTTTACACAAATGTCATCATTTTATTGGTGAATTACTGATTCAAAGATTTTGCATACATTTCTCAAGAAAATGCATAGGTTAATATTATCTACTCCAACTAACGAACAAGGTCACACTTAGCATTGTGTTGCTATATACAGCTGAACTTCGGTATCTCGAACACTGCTATCTCGAATACCCTTTGCAGCCACCTATTTTCCTAATATTTTTACCCTTGGTGTCTTGAGTCCACGGATATCTCTGTTTTTTCTCGGTCCCATTAAGTTTGAGATAACAAGGTACGACAGTATAACATTCAATAATGTTATTCCATTGAGTACTTTGTATAAGCTGGTGGCTCAGTTGGTGGAGCAAAACTGGAGATTCAGGGGGCCCAGGTTCAAGTCCCAGTCTGGTCCGTTGCATATTTTCTTCCTTGTTTTTACATATGGTAACGTTAACCACCTCCAAAAACAATTTGAGGGAGGAGTGTAGTGGTCAGCCAGGTTCAATTTCTGGTGGCCAAATAGCTCAGTCTATAAGGTAGAGCACCTGACTGAAGATTCAGGGGGCCCAGGTTCGAATCCTGGTCTGGTCCATTGCATTTTCTCCCTCCCTGTTAGATATGGTGCTGTTGGCCACCCTGGACTTGCAGGTGAAAATCCTGCGAGGGGCAAAAAGACTGGGTTGTGTGTCTTAGAGGACGGAGATAAATTAAAGGAGGGAGGAATGTTCATGTAGTATAGTAAAGGCTAAATAGACTGTGAATATCAGCCTGGGTAGCTCAGTGGTTAGAATGCCTGACTAATAATGCAGGGTTCCACAGTTCAATTCCCAGCAGGTCCATCCAGATTTTCTCTTTTCTCCTATATACATTTGGTGCCATTGACCACCCCTGGACTTGCAGGTGAAAGCCCTTCCAGAGGCAAAAAGAACCTGGGTTGTGTTTCTTCATTGAGGACTAAGACCAATTAAAGGAGGGAGGAATGTAGTAGTTAGGACAATAAGGACTGGGGATATCAGCCTTGGGTAGCTCAGTGGTTAGAGCACCTGACTTAAGTTAGAAATACAGGGGTCCTGGGTTCAAATCCCACTCAAGCTATAGATTTTCTCCTCTCTCCTATAAACTAAAATACACACATTAAAGTTTACACAGATGTGTTACAGATATTGACAGAAGGACAGACAACACCACATTGTGGAAAGTGAAAGATATTACAATGGAGGACAAAGGACACAATGTCAATACTGCTAGTATATATACAGACACACTCATCAACCACAATTTTCTGACAGATTTTGGATATTTTGATTTTTCAGTTTATGAGTGATGGAGATTGATAACAAGCTACAAGGGCACTGCAAATACTTATAAAATAGCAGTGGATAGATTTACAAATAAACACAAATCAATGGTCAGTCATTCTTTTGCAAGCATTGATCTCCTGATTTTTATAGGTGAGTCATCAAGCATCAAGCTATTTATGACACTGCCTTGGTTGTCATTGCAAGGACATGGCAACATATTGCCCTGCGACTGTCACCTCTCGGCTTGACTCCATAACATTTACTTGGCCATAAAATTAGCCACAATCTGTTTATTATATCCTATGGAAAAACAAGTTTATCGGTCTCACTTTAAAGTTTTCATAACTCCAGAAAGAACACAGCAAGAAATTACTTCTCATCATTCTTTAACAGTCAAATATCGAGAAGATTTCGGCCTTTGATGTTGAAATATTACATTTCAAACGAGACATAAACTCCGTCTGCTAGGTTGTAATAAGTAAGTTATTGGTGATTTAGAGGTTCATAAAGCCTTCCTCAAGCCTAATACCAGCAATCAGCTTCTCTTCTGTTCATCTCTTTTATATCGTGTTTAATTTTTATGGCAAATCTCTCATCACAAAGGAGTCTTCATTGGTCCACCTGATGAGCTACTAAACATACACAAAGACCTACAATATTTGTATCTTAGTCATAACAAGTATATATAGTAAAATTCTGATAACATGAATTTCTATGGACATCCTATAATATTTCACTATCAAGTGTAATTTGCAATATGTTTATAATTAAACAAGAGGCCAAGGGCCACATCGCTCACC
>CAJDSM010008185.1:0-10425 GCA_903981925.1 Ostrea lurida | reverse complement strand
CCGAATCCCCCATATTCACAGTGCCTGGTAAGGGGCTTGTCACATAGACTAGCATGTGTGTGACATATGAAAAGGTTTATCTAATACACTCTCGTATAAGTCTATGGCCCAATGTTAATTGCTTTTTATAAAATGTACGGTTCAACGATTCTAAGCGTACAACTCACATTCTTGGTACTTTAGATGATTAAGGACTTGTTCATATTAGTGATACATGTGACAAAATATGAATTGCCTGCTAACTCTTGCATTCAAACGTTATGGCTAATCTTAAAGCTTTTGAATAGTTCGGTCTATAGTTCAACTAAGATTCAGAGTGTCAAAATGTTTTGTACCCACGGAGGCTTGCTCATATTTAGGAACATACACTGTGAATATATCATAAGGCCTTAGTGCTTACCTATTCAAGTATAGCTTAAGGTAAAGATTTTGTTGAAAAGTGGTCATGAACTCTCTAAGTTCGGTCAGGTAGGATCTATTCAATGTTGGTACCCTCATCAGATAAAGGTCTGTCTTAAGGTATACATAACATGTGATTATTTCAAGACGCCCGTTAGTATCCTGCTTACATTCAAGTATACTGCTAGGTTAAGAGTTTAAAAGTATCAAATTTCAGGTCAGGTCAGGTCAACAATGTTGGACACTTCAAGGAAAGGTCTCTCGCTCATAAAACATTATCATTGAATATCAGAACCGCTAGTGCTACCTTCAAAGTTTAGCTAAATGTAAAGTTTTGAAATTAGGTCATGACTTCAAGGTCAAGGTCAGGAGGTCAACAATGTTTTGGTACCCAGGAAAAGGTCTGTCATAAGGCAACCTACACCTGTAGAAATCATCAATGCCCACATATAACTAACTTGAACCATTCAACACGTTATGAGCTAAGTTCATAGTGTTTGAAATAGGTAAGGTTCAAAACCTCAAGCAAGTTCAAGAGCGTACAACAATGTTTTCGGACCCACGGAAAGGTCTTGTCATAAGGAACATACAATGCTGAAATATCAAAGCCCTAAGTACTTACCCAATCAAAAAGTTTAGCCGAGGTTTAAAGTTATCAGACAGAATGAACAGACAGGACAAAAACAATATGCCCCCGATCTTCGCATCACGGGGGCATAAAAATGAATTCAAAAAATAAGATAAGTGTGCACACTACTCCTCAGCATTAATTTGTAATTTTGGAACATGATCTAAGATTACAGAAGGTCCTAAACAAATTTGGGAAATAAATACGATTTCGATTGCAAATATTTTATTGTTGGATTAGTTTTAACATCATTATTTGGCAAATAAAAATGACCACAATATGCTTAAAGGCATATTTGTCTAACAAAATCTCAATATTTTTATTTCACTTAGAATGCATTGAAATGTAAGATTATGATGATATTAAATTAAAATATTTGTTACCAATATGATTATTTACTGTTATTCTTACTCCAAACTAAATAAAATAGCAGTTTTGTTGAATTCTTGTCGGGTAGACAAAAATTCGATTTAGCCAGCCCCGGCCTTTAATCATTTGACCCCTAGTTTGAACTTCGTTCCGGAAAGCTATTCGCAGGCGTGCTCAACACGCAGTTACCAAGGGGCTCAAACGACAAAAAATTCTCAAAATGAAACTAACAGCACAATGAAAAATTCAAGTTTCAAGTACATATAAAACTAGGAAGTTAAAAAAAAAAATCATACAGCCAGTTCATAGAATATATCTAAGTAATAGAATGTGGTATTTTTTTCTTCAACTGTAACGCCCACAGGCGCTTGGACGTTTCATATCAAATATAATAAAAAAAAATTATTCCTGTGTACTAAAGCTTATTGACTAGGTATCCTCACTGCCGCCATCTTGGTTTTTCTTAATTTTACCAAGCCACCCTAGCTTGCAATTTCTGGCGAAAAGGTTCAATTTAATCATTAATAATTAGACCCCTACCGTCTAGGCAGCAACTCTATCAGGGTCTCCTTCTCTCCGATTCGTCATGTTGAATTGGAAATAGCGTCCATTTATCAGCCTGTAACCATCTGTTAATTGATGTCTAACTGCTTCTCCAATTCGTTCAGTAGGTAAACCTATGAACGGAAGTTGTCATGATTATGCAAACATGAGAATTCCTTACTGGTTCACTCGGCAACCTGGTAAATTCGCCACCAGCGAGAATAATGGAATTCGGCCTTCGTTAACTCTTGCACATAGTGAATTCGGCACCAGATATAATTATGGAGAATTCGGCACCTCTTTGGACTAATAAAGAAAAACAAATCATTTGTTGATGGGGGTTGGAGGTTGGGGTAATTTTGCTTTGGTTTTTCTGATACTGATATTTCCAGATAGATCAAGGTGCAGGAATAAAATTATTTAATGTAGGTAAATCAAAGTTTAAAACCCTCCAGTGGATCAAATGCCTTAAAGAAAACAAAGTGCCCTAGAAAGGGGTATTCCGGGTACTTTTAGAAAATTTGCCCCCCCCCCCCAAACTTTCATTGATTTAGAAAGGCCCCCCCCCCCCCCCCCACACACACACGCACACTTTTAGTGTTTGTTTGAATTTTTTAAATTTTTTTTTTTGTCGGCAATAAATTTGAAGTATCCCCCTTCTCCCCCCTCCCACTTTCTGTGATTCTTTTAAGTTTGCCCCCCCCTTCGTTTTTTCCCCCTTAAGTGTTCGATTGTTTATTGACCCTTTTGGTGTATTTATTGCGTCAGTCACTGTCACTTAATTCTCTGTAGAGATTTTGCGGTGCGTCCTCACCCTCCCCTTTTTTTATATCTATATATAAATTTAGTCACGCTGTATCTATCATCCTACCGCGCGCTTGGGTACAAGTTGTCTTCACGTAACAGTACGACAGGGAATATCCGGTGTTCCTAGAGTACGAGGTGCAAGACTGTATACATTATGTTAAGGAGTAGCCCGCAAATTTCAATTTATTTATTGATTCCACGCAAACATGTTGGCATACAATATCATGTACACAATATAAAACCATGTTTTACTAAAAATAAATGATTTTGACAGTGAATAATAATTGTCAATGTAAAAGAATTTTCTAGCAGAATGATTATATGATCTATACCAAATTCTATGTAATATTCATTTTTCCTTTACCAAATGTTTTTGCACAATCTGCAGCCCGGGAAAAAAAAATAACGAAAATATGTAGAGTTTTTTTAAATTCATAACAAAATTATTGAGTGTGAATTTTTAATCATACAATTCCTGCATAAATCTTGATTTATGTTCAATAAAATCCATTCGCCGCTACATCAGCTTTCTGCATTCAACAATATTGTGCTGCTATTAATATATATCTCTAAATTTTGTCACATGAACAAAAGGGCTATCCACGAAATTATGTCAACTTCCGATCATAGGTTATCCGACTGAACGAATTTTGAAGAAGCAGTAGAGCGATAATTAGACGATTGATTACAGCCGAATAAATGGACGCTAATTTTCCAATTCACAATGACGATGCGAGAGAAGAGACCCTGATAGAGTTGCTGCTAGACGGTAAGGGGTCTAATGATACATGATAAATTGAACTTTTCGCCGAAAATTTGCAAGCTGGTGGCTGGTAAAATAAGAAAATCCAAGATGGCGGCGTGGAGATACCTTTCAATAAGTTAGTACACAGGAATACATTTTTTTTGTATTATATTGATATGAAACGTCAGCGCCTGTGTGTTAACCTTGCTGTGCCTATGATTGTGAACGTCGTCTTCTGACGTTTGTCGACAGTTATCGGAAACGTCAATCAGAAAATCTTGGTATAACTTCGTATAATAATGCATAGAATTCTCTGGGCAGACAACTTCCCCATAACGAAAATTTATCAATTTTATTTTTTACAATTTAACCATTTTTTTTACTCTTTTAATCTTTTTTAACGTCAATACGCATTAGTTTCTGCTGATCAAAAAAAGTAGAAATGGTGTTAGATCAATATCCTTTAATGTGGAAGTGATAGGAAGTAAATAAGATTCAATTTTCCAAACATTTTTTAAAAATCACAAGCTCACGATAAAATTAATATATATAATCCTCAATAATATTGGAACTGAAAATGAAATGATCTCTCTTACAAGCAATGAAAAAGAAGTTTTTCGTTGATGCTGCTAGTTGGAATGAACCCTTTCGCCGTGGCCTTTGGACGCTAATTCGTGTTTCACAAACACATCTTGTTGTCTCTGGCAGTCCACTGACTATTCTTGAAATGTCATTACAAGCAAAAGTTGTATTTGTTTCAAGCATATTTTCCAAAGGCATGAAAATCTGTCAGAAATAATACTGCAAACAACTATGTAGTTTATATTGTTCCAGGAATTTAAAGCATAAGTTGAAATTTTAAAAAAAAAAATTTGAGGCAGGGGCAGATCACTCTGGTTTACTTTTTGATTCTACAATCAAAGTAACAGTATATTTTGGGAAATTTCACATCACATAGATTAAGCCTAATATGAACTGAGCATTATATTTACAATTCCCAATAGTCAGCTTTGTGTAATACCTACTACTTTAATGCTTTAGACATTGATTATTTAAAATTATAAATCTGTGACTGCAAGTTGCTTGTAGATCATGCAGATATTTCATTTACATGACTCATTTTAACAATTGCAATATAACTGTAACCCAGTTTGCCACTTTTCTTTTCCTCTCTATTACACAGTCAGTCAGTTCTGACATTTCCTCTCTACTTTGGGGTTTTAAAGTAAGATTGGCCTTGGCAGTTTCTTGGAGTTACCTCCCTTGTGCTTTCTCGTCCAGCTTTGCTTAGCTCCGATGAACTATGACTGTTTATGGTAGATACACACTTCTGACAGTGTCACCACATGGCTTATGTATGTTCTCCCTGCCAGGACTGACTTCATTTCAGACAGTTTTTTCACCGGTTTGGGCATTTCAGTATTAAAAACTACCATTTCAAGGTTTGTAGCCATTTCTTTTGTCTTTCTTTTGAGATAGATATGTACAAGGTAGATTTCTTTACATAGATTGATGTAGAGACTTCTGTGTCTGTATTGATCTAATTATGCTTCATTTGCTAATAGTGTTATTGATTTTAGGGTACTATGTTTATAGATTCACCAAGTCTGTTAGTTAATCTCATGACAGTATTACAGGTTTCCTGGTCGGGCCACTTGATATGTAATAAATCACAAGTTAGATTCTCTGAGTTATTGACAGGCAATACTGGCAAATGAACCTTCATGTCAAAATCTATACCTACGTTTATTTTGGTGTTTGGTCTTTATGCACTAATTACTGGAAATGAACAGTTAATTTATGATTGAGGTGACAGTTGATCTGTTTTGATCAGTTCCAGAATTATGCAAATAGATAACCTGTTGTTATTTCATTAAATGGCTTTTTTTATAGATATGTAAATCATATTGGTTTTGTCCTTAGGGTTTTGATAGATCCAAGAATGGCCAGTGAACCAGTTGCATTGAGGATATAGTACACAGACTTGTAGCTCAGAAAATGATGTGGTAGTTTGATAATCAACATTCAAAGGAAATCACTTTTGTCATCCTAAGAATATTTGAGTAACCTTGATCGCTATTGGTTAAGTCACATGGAAGGGTGAAGTCTTTAATGTATTAATCCCTTAACTCTGTGACATGTATTAACCCCTTATCTCTGTGACATGTATTTCTATGTGTGGGATTACCTATAAATATTAATTTCAAAGTATAGACAAGTAAGCAACTAGAACGTCAGACAGAAATCATTAGAGGGACAAAAAGTTTTGTTTTGTTTATGATTGTTTTATGTTGTGGTTGGAGGTGAAATCATACAACACTTTCAAAATATTTAAATCAAATTGTTTTCAATACTATATTATCATCAGAACATAGAATTTAATCAGTATATTTGAAATATGTGAACTATTTGGAATTGATCTTGTTATGAATTTTTGAAACCTTATCTTGACTAATGTGTGGGTTTCTGATTTGGGGTGTGTGTATTGGCAGCTTTGCAGTATAAGCAAAGTTCTGTTAATTTTGATAGCTTAAGGCGAGATGTCTACATGATATCTCATATTTACACACCATGACACTCGCAGAAAAAACTAGAAATGTCTATATTTAGTCAGTTTTACTTAATATCCATGAACGCCTTTATTTGATTATGGAGAACTGAATAGTAGTTATTTACAAGTGGAAACTTGTTTTCTGATCTATCTTTGAATGGCAGTGTTTACTGAAATTTAAAAGAATCAATTTACACTGGTGTGTTCATTCATCTTCTCGAAGTTGACAGATAAGGCCAGGATTGTGGTCATTCAGACCATGGTAGATTTAAATCTATTCCTAAATTCAAAGTTTTTGTCCAAGGTCAAGACCTGGCTTGAGCCATTTTCCAAAGTTTCATGTTATAATGAAATACATGGGACTAATTACTGTTAATTTGATGATGAAGTACTGCATATATCACCATAGAGATTGGTAACATTAAATGACAAGAAATGAAATATACAGCATGCATGATTTTCATTGTTACAGTCGAAATATAAACAATAAACTGCAGTGAGAACAACATGGGATTCTAAGTTGATATTTAATCCATTTAAGTGTAATGAATTAACAGATAAGAATCTCATAAATTAGGAGATGGTGAAAGTGATTATTTTTTTACATAATACTAATAGGCTTTTGTACCAAGGGGAACATTAGTTGGATTTACCAATATAGACGAGGCGTATTATGATATGCCGTTAGCCATCCGACGTCCTGCGTCCATCCGGAATAGTTTCTCCAGGCCATAACTTCTGATCCTCTCTGTAGATTTGAACAATATTTCACAGAATTGTTGCCCTGGACCCAAGGATGTGTTATGACCTTAAGCCAAGGTTATTGGTCAAAGGTCCAGGTCACAATGCACATAGTAGTTTTAACATTGTTTTGGCCATAACTTTTCACAGAAGAGTGCATTGGTTGGTATAATATTTTACAGCATTGTTGTTCTAGACCCAAGAAAGTGTCATGGCCTTGAGCCAAGGTCACTGGTCAGAGGTCAAGGTCACAATGCACATACAGTCGAACCTCGTTATCTCGAACTCGATGGGACCGAGAAAAAAGTTCGAGATATCCGGGGGTTCGAGATATCCGAAGTTGACTTCCAATATAATTTTTTTTAATTACCACCTCACTATCGCTTTGGGCCAAACGTACTCATTTCATACACATCGTTAATTTTATCGACAATTTTCAGCGATGTCGAAAGTGTGTTACGTGGGACACCGTATTTCTCGGCGATGACGGCTTTTGATAGTTCACCTTTCTTCACATCATTTACTGCTTGAAATTTAGTTTCTATGGTATGAACTTTCAATTTCCGTTTAACACCTCCCAATAATCCAACTATCCCCCGGAAACATATTTGTTTAATTTTTAAATTACTTGACCAAGATTTTTACTTGGAAGTTTGTATACTGGTTTTTATTTAAGTAGATTATGAGTTTGTAGCGTGGATTTATAAACACACTTACACGACGCGCGGGCTGTAAATATGTTTACGTACGGTCAGCTAATTACACGCGCCCGAGCAGGTGTATACCCTAACCGTATATCAATTAACGTCTCATCGATTGGAGAGCTACTCGACAGATCATGCTTTATGTTCGACAGACCGGAAATTAGTCCGAGTTCGACATAAACAGGTAAAATTTGTGCTTGGACTCGATACCGGGAGTATTCGAGATTACCGTGTTCGAGATATCCGAGGTTTTTTAAATCATTTATATAGTAAATACGGCCGGGACCGCCAACTCAGTTCGACATATCCGGAGTGTTCGACATATCCGAGTTCGAGATACCGAGAGTAACCTGTAGTTGTTTTCGAAAATGTCCCTGCCTGTACGATGCCAGAGTCCTTACTGAGTTTATATGTAATATCCGTACATTGAATCAAATGTTTTGACTGTATAAATGGATGAAAATCACAAATGATGTATATTTCATTTCTTACCTTTTCACACTTCCATGGTCATAGTAATCAATCTTGAAAGCATTGTCTCTGTACATTTACATTGTATGGATACATTGTCTCAGGCACCCAATTACATGTATACTGTGTCATATGTGGGACTATTTTGGATAGTCAACTAAATGGGGTAATCATATTTATTTTTTCACCAACCATTTTACTGGCCAGCAATGACAGCAAAAGTCACATGGTTTCAGACTCCTATGGCGGATGATTTAGATCTAGCTGCAGATCTGTAGCCCACTGGGAAAATATTGGGATATGGTCCAGAGATCTACAGCTTTTACTCAGGAATTTTCACAGAAAAGCCTGTCAAATTAGGTTTCATTGACATATTCATACACCAAATTTAAATATTATTAAAAAACTTTTTTTTTTTTAAATAATTTTAAAATACCTGGTAATTATCATGATCAGAACCAGATGCTTTTCAACATGTGAAGGGGTCAACTCTCACTGACAGTTTCTGAGTTTGTCAGGAGTGTCGATTTTTATGTCCACCTTCAAGGGTAAAGGTGAATGAAAAATGTTTTACTATGGGCAATATGAAGATATTAAGTCAATGACCTTATGATTCAAGATTTTGAATAAAATGCATTAAGGTTTAAAGGTATGCATTTTACAATATGATGTCTGGCGCACGCACACACACATGTGAACTTCTTTTCATTGAGAAGGAATATGTGTCATTTGTTAACTGTTGGGGCTATTGAGAATATTACTGAAGAAAGTGAAAACTTTCCGTGGATATGAAGATATAATGTAACTTTTTAAGGACATGGTTAAAATATGTGAGTTTTTTTTCTTACAGAGAGAAACACACTTTGCATATAGGTATATTTATCATTCAATATTATGGATAAGTGTGTTCTGACTTTTAAAGTTCCTCTAGATAATCAGGGTATCAAGGTAGATTATGCCTTTCATTTTAGATTTTATAGCTCTTTTGACAATGTTTCAAGCACACAAAATTTCATATGGTTAAGGCATTTATGGATAACAAAATATCCATTATGTCCAAAGACTAGAGCATGATGGTTACCATGAAATTTGATAAGTAGATCAGATCCATTGGGCATTGATATGTTGGAAGCGAGGGTTTGTAAGGAATTTAACGCTGTGATTTTTTGGAAGCGAGGGTTTGTAAGGAACGCTGTGATTTTTTTGTAGACTCCCAGTGTGGATAAGCGGCATGCTGTGATCACCTTTGACCACTACCTGGACAAATTTAAAATCAAAGATCTCAGCACAAACCATGGGGTAAGGAGCACATTTTGTAATCATCTTAATATATAACTGCTGTACAGGTTAACAGTCCATGTACCCAGGGATTTTTTTTTAGGGTCTGTCTGGGGCCGAAATAAGGCTCCATTTCCAATGCCAAAAAAGCAGGTATTTTTCTCAATATTTGCTTTAAAATTCCCCCAAATGGAGATAAGAATAGAATGCCTTATTGATTATAAATCTCCCTCACAGGCCCACAAATTTAAAATTTTTGCAACAAATTGTGAAATAAACCTAAAAAAATAAAAATTGCCCCAGCTTCTCTAAATGAGGTAAGCTATGACCAAATTAAAAATCCAAATACAGTTGAACTTCGATATCTCGAACACTGATATCTCAAATACCATGGTTATGTCGAACTGATTTGGAGGTCCCAACCACCTATTTTCTTAGTATTTTTACCCTCGATATCTCGAATTCACGGATATCTCCAATTTTTTTCTTGGTCCCATCAAGTTCGAGATAACGAGGTTTGACTGTACATGTTAATGAACTGGTTTGGTTTTTATACGCCCGCATAAAAAGCGGGCGTATTATGCTATACCGATGCCCATCTGTCTGTCCATCCGTCTGTCCCTTTCACTGTCCTTCGCAACTCCTCTAAACCTTGGGGGAATTTTGATGAAACTTGGTAAAGAAAGATCACAATGTGGAGATGTGCATATTGCAAGGGGAGTGCTGTCCGATGTTTTTTAAAGGAATTAGGGCCCTTGAACTTGGGATTTCTATGCAAAATACATAGTCTTTGCAACTCCTCCTAAACCTTTGGGGGGGGGGGGGGGGGGAGTTGATGAAACTTGGTACAAAGAAAGATCACAATGTGGAGATGTGCATATTGCAAGGGAGTGGCTGTCAGATGTTTTTAAAGGAGTTAGGGGCCCTTGGTCTTAGGATTTTGTATGCAAAATACTTTGTCTTCGCAATCTCCTAAACCCTTGGGTATTGATGAAACTTGGTACAAAGGAAATACACCATGTAGAGATGTGAATTTTTCAAGGGGAATGCTGTTCGATATTTTTTTAAAGGAGTTAGGGTCCCTGGGTCTCAATAATATATGCGGGCGTAAAATGTACCAGCTTGGCGGTGCCCTATTTTTGTAGGGTTACAAAAGGTGATCAAAGTTTTACATGCTGATATAAAGGAA
>CAJDSM010008182.1:0-11588 GCA_903981925.1 Ostrea lurida | reverse complement strand
AAGGATGATTTGTACCTAGTTTGGTTGAATCCAAAAAAGCGGTTCTTGAGAATGTAACAGGGTTTCATGTCGCAGATGTATACGTAATAACACAAGTCCTGTTCAGGGTTCGGGACATCTCCAATTTATTGATGTGGAATAGAAATAATAGCAAACAAAACAAAAAAACCCTGAAATAAACAATAACATATAAGTTACTTATGCCTAAAATAACAAATCACATATACATTATTGATTTACATAGATCATTAGATCAATGGAAAATATTGCAACAAAGGAGATAACTCTATCTGAGTTTACAATGCTGAAATTGCTGAATTTATTTATTATCCAATTCAAAGTGAGACAAAACTCTCCCTATTAATATACTTTAAATTATTGTCAAAAATCAATAATAAATTTACACCTAACCATACACATGACTAAGTGATACTGTATATTTGATCTATAGATAAGATAACATGATACTTTAACTTTTAATGTCAAATATTGAAATCATGAAGGAATACCATATTTAAAAATGCAATTGTATGTAGGAACATATTACCTAATTTTCTAATGCGCGATTAAGGCAGTTCCCATATGAAAGATGCAGTAATCAATTCAGAGGCCCATGAGAGACTAGGAGAAGAGATAGGTCTTATGGTCAATATTGTCTAATGTCAAGAACCTAAGACCTGTCTCCAAAATTACAAACTTTGCTCTTCAAATCTGGACAATATGATATTTACCCAAAAACAACTCACAGGACTTTTGGAGGGAAAACCAGCAAACCAATTAAAACAACGAGATATTCAAAACTAAAAACCAAATAGGAAACTAGATAACTTTCAAAAACGCCATTGATACTTGACCATTTATAGCCCTAAGGCAACCAATTAGTTCGGGTACCCTTCCGATATACTTCAATCGCACGTGGCCGAGGTAAGTAATTGACTATAGGGTTACATATATCAAAAATCTACTGAGTAGCATGTAATTATACATGAAGACTAATAATAATGAATTCCATAAATTAATTTATTAATTAAATAACTCAATATAAATTCTTTCATTTCTTCTCCACCATTGGCGGCCTCTGTATAGAAATGAGATGGATAAGGTTACCGGCGCTGGTTCATAGATAAGTTTAAAGGGCGGTGGTCCAGAAGTCCAGACGTGTTTCAGTGTTTTACGGAATTTTGGATTTTTAGTTAGTGTTATTGTGTATCAAGAATTTAGCGGATTTTTATGTATCGCGGTTGGTCGTCAAAAGCTGACTATGTATTCGCTGAAAATTTTTGAAAATTGAAATTGGCGTGTTTGAACGCAAATCTGTTGAGCGTATTTGGAGACGGCAACTCTAGTCGTATTGAACGCACTTAATATATATAGGGCCGTATTGAACGCATAACATTGCACTATGAGCATCAATAACCGAGAGATCAAGAGGACATTGAAAAGGAGGGGGATAAAAAATGTCTCGATGGAGTAATGCCACAATATTCACATTTATGGCTGAAATGAAAAAGATATGGCAACGTTTTCAGTCCTCCGTTGGCGGAACTGACAAACGGGGAAAATAAGAGAGAAGCGAGGATGACTGTAATCAGGCGCCACTCAAAAGTCCTAGTGCACATCCATCTAACGCGAGTGACATCTGCGTCCAGATGGAGGAAGATCGAGCCAGATGGATTTCTTGGGGTTTGATGACCTCATTTAACGCCAACTGCAAAACGAGGACGAATTGTGAATTGATGACGAAAGTCCTAGAATCACGAATATTGGCGGATTGTTTCAATAGCGACAGACGAGAAATTACACGTGCGATTCCCACATTCTTCGTAGAAACTAGCGGAAAAGTGGCCAAATGAATGGGTGCATTCGGAGTACACCGACATTGTTAATCGGAGAAACAAAACAACGGAAGTGCACTGACAAAATACGGTGAGTCGTCCAAAAAATGTGGGACATTATATAGTTACCAAAACCCTAATAGTTATTATGAACGGAAATTCGGAGGTCAGCTTGTAGTAGAAACGTGTAAAGAAAGGGATAGAGTACACAAAGTGCGTTATTCCAACGCATTCCGCAAGACGGGTATGCAGGAAAAGCTGGGTTCGGGCAATAAGCAACCTAGGTGCCCCTTCGGGAAAATCAGCAAAGCGATCTGCTGCATGAACGAAAGTAAGCAGGAAAAGGTGTCTCGCCCATCTTTATAAAGAAAGATCTCAACAGTCGACTGGCCATGGGGAAATATTGCATATCCCAGAAGAATTGAATTGATCATACGTCGTTACATGTACACTTGTATAGGATCGCAAGGAGACACGCGATTTAATTTGATTTATTTTCAACTACCAGACAAGAAATGAATAGAATAGGTTCGTTCCACAGTGCTAGTGGCAGACTGAACATTCCGTCGACCATGGAATGATCTTTTCTGGAGAGATGATACTTGGGGAACAATATAGTAGACAGACGATTATCTCGCAAAGGCTAATGAAAATTAGCTTAAGGGCCAAATCTTGTTCATAGAACAAGCATGGACTTCGTAGAGCAGACACCGAATTACCCAATCGGTTCCAGGAATCGGAAAACACCACAATTCAGTTCGAGCATTTACGTCTGCCGTTGAACTACAAATTTGTCAAAATTGCAATTCTCATCGAGTTTCTTTGCCTTTAAGAGCGGTTCATTTGCCCGCGTCAGAACTGATCAAGACACCTAATAACAAGGAAGAAACCCATTATCACGAAGCAAACATAAATCAACACGAAAGTAAGATCAACAATATTAGTCTGAGTTCTCTCTTTTCACAATTACAATGCTGAGGAGTCAAATATCCTCTAATTATCGCGCGAGCCGAGCCAAACAATTCATGTGCGTCCTCGAGAAATTGTAACGTATAACTCCCATAAAGGGACGTTCTAAAATTAGACTCCCGAGCTATGGGAAAATGAACAATCCTGGATTCACGCTCGCTATGGGTTACCCGCACTATAGAATCTTTTAACAGAAAATACCTTTTCGAAAATTCGATTCACGCAAATCGCGATAAAAATTTACATGACAACCGTGAGACCTCCCACGGCCCATAAGACCCATTAGTTAAGGAAAAATCAGGACGAAGCACATTTCATCTTTACAAGAGGAGGATAACTGTCTTATGAAATATACGTTGAAGGAGACAGGATGACATTTTACGAATAATTCTTAATTCTCTCCACATAAGTAAAGTTTGTTGAGTACACAACAAAAAGAATGGAAAATAAAATCGAGTGTTAATTCATTGAAGTTTGAACATCACCCTCTTGGACAAAAAAAGGGCAGATTTATGTAGACACAAATTACATAACTTATACCTCCATAATACCATCCTTTAGGGGGAGGATGGAGACTCCTTCAACCTCTATGATTCAAGCCCCAATAAATCTTCACTCATCCCCAGACTATTCTGCCCTAGAAATTGATTCTCCATCCAAACCTCCCACGTAAGGTCCAGGAATTGAACACTTGTAAGCCACTTTATACTCTTCATTATCACCAGGCTTAGTCGATTCTACCTTGTAGAGTTGCTCCTCTCCTCCGAATTCTCTTATTCTTCCTAGGACATCTATCTTCCATCTCTAACTTTACGAAATTACACTTCTTTCTCTTTCACCCTTTGTGTTTATCAAGCCTGGAGTCAAGCGCCGCTATTAATGCTGCTTTATCCTACCTTACCCCACGAATTCCGGACCATTTCCTCCTACGTTCCTCATTTCCCGAAAAGGTGGTGCCTTTTAGATAACGCACATGCCTGTACTTCACGTCCGCGGGCCTGGGATTCATGGTGTCTTGGGGTTCGTCTGGGGTCTTGAGGGTTTTTGTCATTAGCCCATTAAATCTTTTGTACCTGCCTCTCTGCGCCTCCACGTAGAACAATGATTACAAGGCAATCATCTCCTAATAGGTATCATCGTAATATTGCTGGCATTGTGTATATCTGTAAGATCAAGAGACGGAATATTCCTGTGGTTTATATGAGGCTAAGTGGAAACTACTTGGTAGTGCTATTAACAGGATGTATGACTATATCGAGAATTCAACCCAACTGACGCAACTTCTATACCCACCGCTTGTGGCTGACATTGCCTCAATAAATCACAAATCAGGGCGGGGATAGTCGTTCGGATCTTGAAGCATTAGAAGGGTTCGAAATTATGGTAAACGGGGAAATTTTCAATATTTTCTACTGTCCTGGGACTATTTACAGGTTCCCCTACTGGATCGTTCTACAAATAGTGGCGCTGATGTAATGGGTTCTTGTTCCAAGACAATCTCACTCGAGCGATAACATTGTTGTGCACCGATAGGAAGCCGCGGTTTGGAAAGAAAGAGTGATCTTCCCTATTGCGCTGCCACCGCCCTGATCTTAGAGCGTTAATTTGTTGCCCGCGCTTTAGAGAGAACACAAACGTGCCCGCGCGAGCTAGTGAAGATTTCCACAGAAAAGTATCAAGCCACTCCGACGGAAAGCTAAACTCAGGAGCAAGTTGGAGATTATTGGGAAAATCGGATTCGGTATGCCGCTAACATACGGACGCATAAAGCCCTAGCACACAACAGGGTTCGGCGTTCTGGTCCTATAACACAACCGGTGGTGAACAAGCTATGCGAGAAAACATGAACGTTAGAGTCGGGATTTTGCCCTGAATATGCGCTAAAAGGGTGAGACAATGTCTGCCAGTTCTACTTTGACTGGGTGGCCGACTGCAAGTAAGCAGCTGGTGATAGCATTTAGTGGTGTCTGAACCTCTCCATACGTCCTTGACAAACATTTCGGAGAATGTTTCTCCCATACGGTGTCGTCACAAGACTAGATGGTTTGGTTGATGGATATCAGGTAAAAGTACTGAGGCATGGGTAAAAATAACATTATACGATTAGTACACCGGCGCTTCCCTCTGGAGTGAAATAGCACGGGGATTGATTCAATGTTGCTTCATATGACTGACCCGTGCGCGACAGTGAGAGGGATCTGTGGTTAGCCTTTGCATGGACTTAAGCGTCATCAGGAACGATCTTCCCACTGATACCCGATTATTGGTCATATTCATTTATGCAGACTTCTTCTCTAGCATTTACAGGCAGTCAGAGAAACATAGGGCTTTACTCGGTGTGCGCGTACCTTGTGGGGTAAGATTGTGGGCCTGACATTTAACGGGGGCAGCTCTGCCTGAAACCGAAGGGAAATCTGTTTTCGAGCCGGCTGATGGCTTCGCTCTCATCTGCCTTCAAACGAAGATTCCTGTCGTCCTCAGCCACCCATCTCCTTGTCTTTCCGGGGAATCTGAGGCAGGCTGAAACGATGGTTTTACGTACCGGCCAGTAACCAGTAGATAATGATTATGGGGCCGCCACATGTACTGGGTAGAACTGCTGTTAAAACATAATTGATCCAACATAACCTGAGAGGGCGTCCAGCGCAGGTAATTAAATCTATTCTTTATACCACATGAGTAAGAGCGCTTGCGAAAAATTCTATTTTCTAACTCTTGAGAGGGACGTTAGTGTGCAAGAGCCGACCTCGGAAGCAAGAGCACCAGTCCCTCAAACCCAAAGACCAGGTGACGGTCTGCCTATTGGAGATCATGAGGTAGATAAACCTCCCCAGGGCACGGGGCTTATGAGGGGGTGTCACGTAAATTCACCCTTATCTGTCCAGGTACCTAACCGATCTGCCGTCCGGAATATTCTTTTAAGAAGGTAATGCTTGTGTTGGGGGTCTCTTTTTCTATTCCTTTGTCCAGCTCGCGTGTTGATATTTGTCGTTATGAGAGGACAAGATATACCCCATTCGTGAATCTCTGGTCACCATTGTATCAAAAGAGCATTATGACATAAGTTGCATACAAGTTAAATATAGATGGTGCTTATCTACGCGCGTCTCAATTTATTATCACAGTGTACAACATTCAGATATGTCCCATGATGCACAAGGTGTCATTAAGTGATTAAGTACGCATTGGCTATTGAGCTAAGTACATTAATTAAATACAATATCCTGGAACCTTGTAATTTTGGAGAGGATATGAGCGGTGAGATAAATATGTCAAATGTATAGCTTGGTTTCGACTGGGTCTCTTACAAGTACTCAGCGAGTCGGCGACTGTGGAGACCGCAAACGCATATCTTGTCGAGAGGTAGATTGGGATGTTCAGAGGTCTACCCTGTAGAGATGTTTAAGGATAGTTCAGTACACGCCTACTATAGCCCGCACGCTTGCCCCTAGGAGGTTTTATCCTACGAACGTTCAATTGGTTAAAATTGTCCCAGTGAAACAGATGGAGACGTCAAAACTCGTTGTAATTTCATTTTTCGGTTTAGGAGCGATGCTCGCTAGGATTCGGCCAAATATTGGCACATCGCTCATACCTTCTCTCACGCACAAGTTTAAGCAAATATTAAGTTATTCGATGTATCCATGATCGCAAATTAATAAGAGATTTTTAATTTTTCACTGCGATCTAGCGCACCTCTCATGAGGATTGCTTAGATATAGTCAGTTATTTGTCTTATACAATTTCAAGGACTATTTTCTACTCTCAAAGATGCCGAGACCTGATAGTAGTCTGGACACTCCCATGTATCTATTTCGTACATAATACACTTTGGTATTACTGCCATTGACAAGTTATAACAAATGGTGCCACGTACTTCAGCCCACAATATAGCCACTGATGACCGTATAGAATATCAGTGTTCGGGGTTAAACCACGATTGCAGGGATTTTAATCATTATAAGGCCGTCGAAGCTAATTAATGGCGACACTAAAATCAACAAAACACAAATAGGTACTTTTAGTACGTAGTCTGAATACAGGTCGACCTAACAGTTATTCCTGCGGTCCAATGCTTAGCTTGCCTCCTTCAAATGATATGCCGCTATTCGCGTTCAGCCCTCTGACTGACCAAATGGCCAAAAGCGGTCCACCGGTTCAAGTTCACCTGAGTGTTTCTGAGCGATGACGTGTTTAAAAATGCGGATAGAAATTATAGGATTCGAGTTTGTCGCAGTTTTGCATATAATGCATCACAGGTGTATCTATAGTAGCAAGTAAAGTCAGTCTCCTGTTATAATGCATGCAATAATAGCACTGTGCACATGGAGCGTAGAGCTCTGTTGTCGTGGAATTAATAGCTTACAGTGGATTGGACCTTACAGTTCAAGACAAACTCAGTGTGGACTGGATCAAGTATGCTGACGACAAACACTTTTGATCTACCTTACTGCCTCATCCTCTCTCTAAGATGGGAGGAGCACCGTCACCAGTGGCGGCCCAAAAATTCTGATCTGCATCGCATAAATGTAATTCAGGTCACTTGGACTAACAGTCGTGAACGTTTGTATATATCACAGATTATTATCTTTATATTATTTTATTTATCAACTTCAATCTTCCATCTTGATGTCCTTAGATGTATTTAGAATCACAAATATTTTATCCGTGGGGTGAATATATTAAATAATTTTCAGGATTAACTTGAAGAAGATCTTCATGAATGGGTGGGTACCATCAGCACTGTTCAGTTACATAGCCTCAACAACTTAACTTGCAGCTGGCCACCCCAGTCAGGTATGAAATAGGGGGGCAGAGAACAGTGGCGGCAGTTTTTTGGCAATCGTCGGGCTGATCCCGACTCACTCCTTTGATATTGAGTTGATTTTTATTATTGCTCGTTGCCCAAGGCATAGGTTTTTATTCGTGTTATTTGGAAGTTATATGGTCTGCGAGCATGATCGGTACTCATATGACAATTGTAAACGTTTAGAATGCGAGGAACGAGGTCCATGATTACACTCTCAGTGCTTATGAGTATGAAAGGGGAAATTCTTCATGACCCTAAAGGTCTTATGCTCTCCCCAGAAATTGACACACGCTTCTTTTCATCGTAAGACTTGTTACTCATCGAAGATTAGACATTGGAGTTTATAACTAGGCTATTATTATTCTACTTCGCGAGACCTACCGTAGGCTTTTGTATCGACCAATTCTCACCTACAACGCCACCAGGTATAAGGGTGAGGGGGTATAGACGGCATCAAATGTGGGGTGGCGGTAGCCTGAAGAATAGGTACTGTCCGCGTCTGCATGCACAAGAATGCTGCCCAAAGATCGGTACTAATCCTTAGCTGTGATGTTCTATTAAGTCTTGTTATCTACGGCACGTAGGTTGGATGCTCCATTGTTTCGCGATGCATTGAGATAGCTATGAGGTCGACTCAATGTGTAGCTAGTCGGCGTCGGGGGTTACTTAGAATGTTTACCGCAAGGTCGTACATTCACTCATTCTGAGAAACACCAATATTCTGTCTCAGTCACTTTCGGAACTTTCTCATTTTTACTCAACACGAAATTTCCTCTACTAAATTCGATGATCGATTGATAAGTAGGGGTTATCGTCCTCGAAAAGAGAACTGAGCGTTCGTCAATAGGCCGTTCAAGGGTATGAGATTCTAATTTTGTCATCGATTTACTAGATCTGACAGGGATATCACGCATAGATCTAGGAAATATACTGTTTCTTGCGGCGCTGGCCTAAACAGAAATCCAAATGAGTCCGTGCTCCTCGGAAGATGGATTAGTTCTCTCCTGGAGGTCGCAGTATGAAACGAGACGACAAGCATTAGGTACAATCATAATCTCAAGACCAGAAACAGTCGAGCTCCCATAGGGACTACATGAAACAGGCCAGGGCGCGCGCGCGGAGACAAGTAACGTTAATGCACATAGTCGGTTTAACGTCACTAGTTCCCACACGAAGGTCTTGTACGATGGCGTCTACACGGAGGAACCGTAGTTAGTAACGTTGAAACGATGACATATATGATAGATAGAGGAGAACAATCGGGATTACTGCTACGAGTATGGCGAATTGTATAGACTAGCTTTAGATGGGTGTTTAGCTAGATTAGAAGTGAACGATTAACCTTTCTAAACACCAAGAGGAAGTGATAATCCGATGGTATAATCGTGGGGAATGACCGGAGTGAGCCAAATCCGGGATGATAATTGCACCATCACTGGGAATACAGAGGATGACCAGAATCATAATACGAGGGCAATAGTCCTGAGAGAAAGATAACCTCCAAAATACGATTGTAAAAACAGCACTACCCGCAAGGTCATGGTAGCCAACACGTCCCAATGAAGAATATAACAAGGTTGCATTTTACAGGTTCATGAGACCTTAACGTGCAGCCGTAAGCTTCACCGTATGATGTGAAGTCAATAGAGGAGGCATAACATTTTAGCATTACTCGGCGTACTAAGAGATCGTGGAATTTATATCTCGTGACCGGGCCGCATTCTACCATCCCCAATCCAAGTTCGCGTGTGATTATAAATGGCGACAAACTATGCTCTTAACACCCTGCGTACCCGAGGCTGATGAAAGCGAACGCTCACAATAAAATGATTACGGACTCTCAAATTAAACCGGTGATTTCGAAGTATATAATCTTGATCTCTGCGAGGATGTATACAACCAGTAAAGCAGTAGCAAGATCAATTGAGTCGAATGAATGACTATGTCTGCATCAGGAGGGCGGGTGGGGTTTCCTGGAGGTGTTAGGAACTACTGTCTTATGGGGCAAGAGCGTGAAGCACCACAGGACGAGGCTGGAGGTTGAGGAGATATGCTCAATATCAGAAGCAATAATATTATAGGTATGTCTCCCTAAATGACGAGAGCAGGAAAATACAACAGCGTAGCACTATATGATTTCTAGTTCCTCTCCACTTAGGATATTGTGCTAGATTTCTAAAAATATAGTTTGGAACTTTACATCAGGAGGTTAAAGGCTCATCATGAGTGGTCTGTGCATCACGCTCGATTCGCTCACTTCAACTGCAAGGTGTGACCATTAATTCACAGCTGCCACACAGGATCTGCCCGTAAGTACGGTGAGACGTTCATCTGGCTAAGCTGAATTTATTCGTCTTACTCAACACTAGAGTTTCTATCTTTCTATCCATTCTCAGCGTGGAGAATTGAGGAGATATCCCTGATGTAGTCACAGCTATGTAGCGTTGTGGGTCCTGCCCTTGAAGTTGACCTTGACTCCCGCTTTCAAGGTCAAAGTTTTTCAAAAAATCTTGTGGCATGAATGTTGACCGTTGGACCTTTGACTTTTGTCAAGGTCATTCAGGTCAAGGACCCATTCAGCTGTCTAGGGTATCTGTGACTGCTAGTCTTAAAAGTGTTGCACTTTGTGGCCGACGGACGTCATTTGATTTCACGAACCTCACTGGTTTGAGGGTCTTTGGATCCAATTGAGTAGCGGCTCGTCACCGAAAGAGTGTTTGCTTGAGATTGCGGCGGTCAACCAAGGTTTCGTGCTTCTGTGCCTTTCGGGTTCAAGGAGGAGTAGCAATTAAGCTTTTTTTTAGCCCTGAGTCATTGTGCATTATGGAAAGGTCAAAGTTCGAATTGGTATCATGGATTACTGTTGAAAAGCCATTGAATGTATCTTATGCATATAGTTTTTAAAGGGGCTATCCCGAGTAGCAAAGCGGGGGTCAGAAAGCGTGCATTCTGGAATTTTTTGGAGTGACCCGTGGACTTATGAACCTTGCCGCTAGTTTTCCTAGGGGGGTCAAAGGTCATCTTCTGACTCATATTTCTAGATTGTTCAGATCTCCGCTACGACTAATTGGTTCTCAATTATGTGAGGATTACGTACAAGATTAGCAATGCCAAGGGCCAATAAATCTCATAAGGCCATTGGAAATCCCTTTGTTGAATGAGTCATGAATTGGACTAATTTGCCTGTCTGCCACAAAATAGGTGGTGCTCATTGCATGTTTTAATATGTTTAAAGAGGAGTAGTTATAACAATCGGTTTTTTATGAAAGGGCAAATACCTCAGTAAGGGTCCAACAGGTCATTGACGTGGGTGATAATTAAAATTCATTTCTCTGAGCAATGCTCCTATAGTGATGAACTATATTAAGTTTTTTCGATAAGTGCTTTCAAACGCAATAATTTTTTTTGGACGGCAGAAAATAATAATAATATAATAATTAATCTAGTGATCCTTAATTGTTCGCTGAACATTAGAGGCTTTTCCTACCCGTTATATGCTCCTTTTTGAAAAAAAATGGTATGAGAAAGATTTAATAGAATGTTAGAAGAATGTCATAGAATCCGCGGATGTTATGTACTCTGGTGGTAAAGACACGCAGTTTCTAGCGGTCTACCCTCGAAATTTTCAGTGTCAGAGAGTGAAAATGTTGAAAAATATGAATGATCCTTGACTCTTGTTGACCTTGGAAAAAAATTCTAAGGTCTTTATGATTTAAAGATTGAGCTTGAAAGTCCCCCGATGTGATTATCTTTAATAGTATCAAGAACTAAATAATTTTTATAAATATCATAAAATCTCACATAGGGAGGGTAAATATGTCAAAAGGATAGTAAGGTTGTTTAGAGTCAAAATATTTAATGTTCTTAATAGTAAATCAAAAAGACAATTGAAAATAATTTTTTTAAATTTTGGGGTGAGACCTTGACCTTTGACCTTGCCCTTTTTGTGAAGGTAAGAGGTCAGATGTTTAATT
>CAJDSM010008176.1:0-11250 GCA_903981925.1 Ostrea lurida | reverse complement strand
AAGCTTGCAAAGCAAAGAGCTCACTTCACTCAAGTAACTCCACTGAATATCATGTAGATCATGGTGATGTTTCTATATTTCATAAAATCATGCAGTTGTAACAGATTTCTTGTTTGCACAAATCCTGCCCATGACCTGATAGTGAGCATTAGCCTTCCCGGGTGTCATATTACCAAGCTCTACATGACGATTATTTGGCATTTATTGGCGAATTTGTTAGCCCTGTAAAAGTATATTAGAATAGACGAAATTCTTTAATATACAGTTTATTAAGTACATGTATACTTGTCTTTTTGCAGTGGATTTAAGTGATAAATAAGCATTTAAATGATGTAAAATTTCTTTGGTTTTTTTTTTTTTTTTTTTTTTTTAGCTTTATAGTGGACTTCCAAAAGCGAATCAGGAAGGTAGCAAATCATCATCTGGCAGTGATATTGACTGTGAAGGTTCACTTATTGATGATGACCTGATGAATATGACCATTCAGAGTAGTGAGGAGGATCCAGATACAGAAGTAGAAGACAGCTTGTGTTGTCAAACAATTTCGAACTCGTTGTTTAGATGACAATCTGTATTTTTATTTCAGATTGGGCATTATTTTGTTGCTTAAATCTGTTTGGTTTTTTGGTGTTTTTTATCTCTGTATCTTTTCATCAAGTTTTCTTGGCAAACTTTACAGAAAATTCCCATCAACTTTAAATCGGCCTAATAATGCATTTAAACATTGATAATTTCAACAACATGTGAAGTCGAGCACATACTACACCTACTCAAACTGTACATAATCAACACACACTACAAAAACTTGTGAAGTCGAGACATACTGCACAGTGTGAAGTGGACACATAGGTAAACATCCTACTACATAATCAAAACACACTACAAAAACTTGTGAAGTCGAGCACATATTGCATAGTGTGAAGCTGGACACATAGGAATGCACTTATAAACTTGCAGTCAAATTTCATTTTTAACATACTATGTATTTTTTTAATTGCAAAATGATATTTGAATTGAAGTAGATTTTTTGACTTGCCCATCATAATCTGTTACGTTTTAATATTTATTAAGTAATAGTGTTGCATAATTTGTCAGTAAAATAAAATGTTGCAATAAGCGAAATGATGATCATCGTTTACTTTTTTAGAATTATTGATGAGATGCATTATCATTTGTAAATGGAAATCAAAGATATTATTGAAGATATGAAAATAGAAGAAATCGGAATTTTAGAATAAGTACATGTAATATTTGTAAAATAAGTAATATATATCTAATGAAAATAAAATAATTTAAAAAGTGTCTTTTGAAAAACCGTCATTAAAATAGAATGCCACGCCAAAGAAATTTGACGTGGATATTCTTATTGTTGAACAATATTTTTAAAATAAAAAACATCGAATTCACTCTATTTCGTTAAAAAATGCAATTTTAGTAGAAAGCAATTTGAAAAATAAAATAATCCCTGCTGAAATCGAACCCGCGAACTGCAGTTCAGAAGGCAACGTGCTAACTTACTGAGTGGCTTGGCATTTAAATTTGAAATGAATTGGCATATAACCCTGATAGTGATATGTTCATCCATGTTTCGAACGGAAGTCAGCCATTACGACGAATGCTCATTCCCCCTTAAGGTAGATATCTACATCGTCATGATGACTGACTTCCGTTTAAAACATGCATGAAGAAATCAATAGCAGGATTATATGTCAATTCGTTTCAAATTTAAATGCCTAGCTAAGTAGCTCAGCAGGTAAGCGCATTGCCTTCTAAACTGCAGATCGCCGGTTCGATTCCAGGAGAAGTTTTAATTTGTTTTCAAATTCCTTTTTACTTAAATTGCATTTTTTACGAAATTGTTTATCATATAAGACGTAAACGAAGTACAGATTGTAGATTTAATGCTTCGTAAATAATCTAAAATTTTAGTTTTATTTCTTTACTTTCAGAAAAGCTGCTTTAAATGTTACCTTTCACATTTACTTTGGAATAAAGATTACCTTTATAAATTTGATTCTCTGTAAAAATTAGTAAAGATAACATTTACATCTCTACAGTTTGTAAAGAACTAGGTACAGTTTCTATAGTCAGCTGGCCTCAAATAATCTGATGATTTCACTGGGTCTCAAACCCTTGCCAGTCAAATAAGGAATATATTAGCAATCCAAAAATCCACTTCGTTTTCTAGTAAAATGATGTGTTTATTATGAGAGTTTAAAGTTGGAACAAATTGCAAAAATGTCATTTTAATGAAATATCCATAAATTCAGGTGGTTTTCCTTTCAGAAAACATACAGGCATGCGTCGACAATTAATATTCAAGTATTTTTTATCTTATAAAATGATCACAGTGTATCTTATTTTCATTTTGCTCGACAGTGCCGCACATCTTTTCCTGAGCAAGTATAATCTGTATCACATTTGACTGTTTTCTGACTCATTTGACAAAAGCGGGAAAATGTCTTATTCGTGATTGTCATAATGCTATCATATTAGGAATAGCATTCCAATATTGTTAACGTAGTATGCCTGTTATATATTTTACTTTCTCTTAAAACAGGTGATAAAGGTTATAATTCAGACACAATTTTTAATAGAATAAAAATTATTGGGCCTTTTTATGTATACAATCGTACTTGTTCTTTAATAAAGATAATTTGCTTTTGATTAAACATTTACGTTATTTCGTTAAACAGTAAAGTTTTGTAAATGTATTTTTTCATGCAGTGATCGTTACTGTGTTATAATGAATACTATTATTTATTAACATTTACTCTGTTACATATATTACACAGATCGGTGTGTCGTTACTGTGTTATAATGAATACTATTATTTATTAACATTTACTTTGTTACATGCATTACACAGATCAGCATGTCGTTACTGTGTTATAATGAATGCTATTATTTATTAACATTTTCTTTGTTACATGTATTACACAGATCAGCGTGTCGTTACTGTGTTATAATGAATACTATTATTTATTAACATCTACTTTGATATATGTATTACACAGATCCGTTATCTGATCTAACAAAGGACCAGCGTATCGTTCACTATACCTTGTTTATGTGTTGTGATTTTAATGGGATCGATATGGATGATGACGTCACTATGGGTGACATTGACGTCAGGAGGACACTGAGTGAGCTGAAGGAGAGAGGACTGGTGATACGTGTCGGAGACAGAGTGCGTATCAACATACACCGACAGACAGAGACAGTGAGATCTTACATAGAGAACTGTCTGCTGAGTGACGTAGACAGAGACTTCTACCTACAGGTTGCTTCTGATGAGTCCCTATATTGCTATACATTAGTGCATCTCCCAGAACAGTCCGGGGATATTCCTATAACGTTGATGAGACTGGTTATGGAGGGACGGCTACTGGATCCATTGGGTGTGAAAGGTACATCGTTATTCATTAGTTATTTAAAAGTTGACAAAAGAAACAAACGTATATTCTACAAATTATCAATATTGTAACATGATACACACAGTATTCAACATGATGATGCTGACCGATTCTCATAATTGAGTGTACACAGAAACATTTACAAATAAATCTGTGAAAGATTGAGGTGGTGGAGAGTGTCAAAATACAAACAATGTCTCTGAAATTGAACCATATAGACAACCGTAAACAAAATGCACAAATTGCTTATCTGGCATATACAACAACGAGGGAGAGAGAGAAAAAAAAAACAAATAAAAGACAAGAAAGCAGTACAACAAGGAATATATTCTTATTATTTAAAAAAAATGAAGTAACATGTTTCGGTAGTAAACACAGCAAATGTTGAAAGTTGAAAAAAAATTATTGTTTAATTCATTATTAGTTTTGCATCAGTGCTCTATGTCCCTATTGATTAATGCGGATGCAGACATCGATTTTAAACTATCATCACTTTGAACTGGTAGCCGTATTTCACTATCAAAGGCTTCTTGACCGGAAAGTCATGAATTCAAGTCCCTTTTGTGCCAAGATGGCATCAATCATAAGTAAGGATATGGCCCTTTGTTGTCGGTGTCGCGGTAGGCGTTCAACAACAAAGACTGTTACGGACTTGGCGCTACACATTTGATCAAAATTTAGGTACTTTAATATAATATACCTCTAATTTTTATAACAAGCAAATAAAGAAAATAATAATAACTAGAACAAAAAAATAGGGCTTTTCGACCTCAAAGATATTTTTGAATAAAAAATTAAAAATATTTGCCAAAAAAAAAACTATCAAAACAATCAATCGTAAATGTCATTTTAAAAGTAATTTCATAGTCTAAAGAACGATAACTCGTGAGATGAGACATATAAATTCTACCATAGATACTAAGACAAGGTATTCAAATACCCGTGTAATCTCAATAGAAAAATTCAAAAATTCATTAAAAAAGAATAATAAAGATATGATGCTGAAATTTTGAAAACTAAACGTTTTTAATGTTAGCGAAAGGAATATACAATAAAAATAATTTTCGGTTCCTATTTGTATGTTTTGTAAATGTGACACTCCTTCATCTTCAGGGATTTGTTTCTGGAAAACTATAGTAGATAGAAGTACGTCATTGCTAACTCTTTTGCTTGTTTAGACATGCTAAATATAATTGCAAAGTTTTGTCAATTTCCGTCGAGATTTGTGAAAGATTTAGCTTTTTTCGTACTTTTATTTTCTAGAATGACTATCAAATTTAGAACCGAAAGTGACAAAACCGGAAAAGTTACAGGGATAGGTAATAATGATTAGGACCATTAGTTCATTTATTAAAAAAAGGGAGATAACTCTTACAAACTTTTAGAAGAAGAAATATTCAAGCCCCCAGAAGTCCCTCAAAGGGTGAAAAAGTTGCACCACAGCCCATATATTTTTTTTTAATTGAACGACTGATAAAGATTCATAATCACTAAACGGTTTGAAAATCCGATATAAAAAAGTTGGAGTGATAAAGATTCATAATCACTAAACGGTTTGAAAATCCGATATAAAAAAGTTGGAGTTGAAAGATTATTTCGAATTCTAGCCCCTACAGATCCAAAATCCCTTTCAGGATCAACACCAAAACTTGTTCAACTGAAGATTATGGAATGTAGATGTGATGTTTGAAATCTTTAAAAAAAAAACAAGTTTGTAAGAAACCGAAGCACAAAAAAATGTAATTTAACATTTAAATCACCATTCAAAAATTTAACGGTTCAAAGAACCGGAAGTAGAGGCGGTAATCAGACCAAACGTTGCATACATGTATTATTCACTACTATCTTTAATGTAAATCAAAGGAATTTTTTTTTCGGTGATTTTGTGGATTTTTGAAAAGCACCCCCTTTTTCTAAACTTTGAAGTTTAATGGCTAGAAAATGGTACGAGCTGGAAATTTACGTTCGTAATGCAACATGTATAACAAAGTGTATACAATAATAATTACCATACAGTTTGTAAATCCAATAAAAATTTAAAAAGTTAGAGCTGAAACACGATTTAAACCTATAGCCCCTACAGATCCCTATTCCCTTTCAGAATCAATACCAAAACCTTTTCAACTGAAGGTTACACTATTCTAATGAGATGTGTGAAATCCTAAAGAAAACACGTGGATGATTTTTAAGAAACCGAAGCACAAAAAAACTTGTAAGTTAACATTGAAATCCCCATTCAAAAATCCAACGATTCATAGAACCGGTAGTAGAGCCGGTATCGAAATCAAACGTTGCATGCATGTGTTATTCACTACTATCTTTATTGTAAATTAAGGAAATATTTATTTATTTATTTTTTTGGTGATTTTGTGGATTTTTGAAAAGCACCCCCCTTTTTTGTAAAGTTTGGAGCTTAATTGCTAGAAAACGGTAGGAGCTGGAAATTTACGTTCGTAATGCAACATGTGTAACTAATTGTATACAATCTGGATCCAAAATGTCATGAAGTTTTGATAAAAATGTAGAAGTTGTTGGTGCTCTTATGTTGAACATAAAGTGTCTTCTAAAAACCGGAAGTACCAGAACCGGAAGTTGACAAAGGGAGATTCTATACGAAGTAAGGTTTGCTATTGAAACATTATAAATTTTGGTTTATGATGCCTATGGTTTTTCTTAAATTCGACCTAAGATTATGTCCAGAAAAAGAAAAAGAATTATAGAAAAAACACAATAACAATAGGTCTTTTCGACGGAGTCGAAAAGCCTTAATAATAATAATAATAAAAAACAGAATATCAATAGACCTTTCCGACGGAGTCGAAAAGCCCTAATGATAATGATGAAATATGAAAAGGCCCACGAAATCTGCTCTGTTTTGAATGGGGGGCTTCTAAATTAAATGACTTGATGCAGAAAATATATAACACTCGACAAAATGTGGTGGGGATTTCTAAATTATGTGGCATGATGCAGAAAAAAAACCACTTGACAAAAAGGGGGGGGGGCTTCTACATTTTGTGACAAACATAAAATAATAAGGCCCATAAACTCTGTTCTGTTTTGAATGTGGGTGTTGGGGGGATTCTAAATTATGTGACATGGTGCAGAAAAAAATTACTTGATGAAAAGTGTGTGAGGGGGGGGGTGGCTGGGGGTTAGCATACAGATGCCTCTCAAGTCCCCCGGCTCTTACACCCATGACATTAAAATTGCTCCATTGATATGAGCTCAGCATTTAGAAGTGAGAAGCACTAGTGTTTCGGATACGACCTTAAAAGCGGAGATCCCGAGTCACAGCAGGTTTGGCACGCAAAATAACTCTAACTGCTAAAAGCCGTAATTTCTACATGTAAACATAGGTCTAAATTTGCACCCGTTCACCGGCAACGGTGATGTCTAAATATTGGTAAACTATTTTCAACGAACAAGCAAATCATCATATTCATTGATAGAGCTGCTGCATGCATAATAATTCTAGGTTTAACCTTTAACCTTTTAATTAAAAGTCATCTTTATTCGAATTCAAAGTTCAAATTCCGCTGAGTATAAAATTGTTATCTAATAATGTAGCTTTACATTCATTAAACGTTATTTATTCGTTGTTTATATGTAGGTTTTTAAAAAAAAAAAAAAAAAAAAAAAAAAAAAGGTAAGTTTCCTCATCTACACCCATGACACATTACACCCCCTTCAATATCTGCCCGGCAACAAAACATTGAATGTCAATTTTCATTTTTAGAAGTCCAATGCATCTTCTCAAATGATGTTCATTTGAAAATTTTGCCGAGTGTTGGTGAGGTTAACACGATGCCATGGAAACTTTTATCCAACAAGACATAGTCGGGCTTTAAATACGTATATGACACCAATGAATAATTCGTTTAAAAGATTAATTTTTTTCAGCACCATTAATTTCATTTCACAAATCATACCTAGCTTGTTTTTTTTTCTTCGATTATTTATCCCCTTTCCTTCTGTAGAATCACGTGGTATCCTGGTAGGTAGTGTTTATAAATAAAGGTTGCATTATCAAGCAACGATGCAGCAGGAACATCGCTTTGCCTTTTCATTCTAGGAGAAAATATTTTCTTGACCTGACAGTAAAGGCTGAGCACTGTTCCCATTGGCCACGGTGAAAATGTGCGCACGCAACATTATTTGCCCATAACATTCAATTTAATCTCCTTTATAAATACACTACGGGTTACTCTATTTATCTGATCAAGACTATGAGCGCACGGCGGGTGTGACCGGTCAACAGGTGATGCTTTCTCCTCCTAGACACCTGATCCCACCTCGGTGAGTCCAGGGGTCCGTGCTTATCCAACTCTTGTTTTTGTATTTTGCTTGGTTTTACAAGATTCATCAGTGTTCGTTATCTTTATCTTTACATTTTTTCGTGGACCACGGGGTCCACACAGTCAAAGTGATTGTAATCATGTGATGTTTAATCATGTTTGCAATACATATTTCTAAAGAAATAAATACTAATAAATGTTTGACTATGACGTAAACCAAGGAAACAAATCTAAAATGATAACATCAATCTAATCACCATTTATTTTTAGCTCACCTGATCAAAATTTGTCCGTTGTCGTTGTTTTTGTCGCTGTAGAAAACTTTTCACATTTTCAACTGCTTTTCCAGAATCACTGGACAAATTCAACCAAATTTGGTACATGTGACCTATGAGTCAAGCTTGTTCAAATTAAAGGTCAGACCTTCATCAAAGAGGAGATAGTCACGAACATGCAAAATAGGGGATGGGTCTTTTAAAAATCATCTCAGGAACCACTAGGCCAGAAAAGCTAATACTTATATGACAGTTTCCTGATGTAATGGAGATTCACGTTTGTTCAGATCATGAACCCTGGGGGGTAGGATGTGACCACAATAGAGGATCAAAATTTTGCATGTGAAAATAAAGAGAAAATATTTTAAAATATTTTCAAGAACCATTGAACCAGAAGAGTGGATATTCATCTGAAATCTTCCTGATATGGAGTAGACTCAAACAAATTCAGACCATGTCCCCACCCCCGGATGTAGGGTGGAGTCACATTAGGGAGCTAAAGTTTGATATAGGTTTATATTGGAAAGTATCTATAAAAATCTTCTCAAAAACTACAAGTGTAGAATTTGTCAAATGGACATGGAAGCATCATTACATTGTGAAAATTCAAGTTTGTTCAAATGGTGACCCCCGGGGTTAGGATGGGGTCACATTGGGGGCACTTACGTTTTATTTACATTAAGAAATTACAGTGTTTTCACAATACATTTTATCTCCAAAGTAAAATATAAATGCTCGCTAAGTGTAACTTGGTTACCAACAAATATATGTTTATCATTATTGCATGGATCATTATTACTTACACGTGCTTATTTTCCCTTCCTTATATTAAAAATGAAATACTGGATTTGCAACAAAATGTTAGTTAAAAGAAGGAATTGCATATCAATGTCAATAATGGAACCTTATCCTACCTTCGCTTTTATCGGAGGTCCATGTTGCCCTACAGTCGATTTTGTCTATGTTTTTTTGGATTATGATTACGTTTGACACAATGTTAACTTTGCATTTTTGTATGTCTTCTGAAGTACTGTATGGTATTGTCTTTTATACACAGGTAGATTCCATCTGGGTTTCTTTGATGGGGATTTTCTGAATTTTATGCAAGAGTGGTGCAGCATGAGGAACTTAGACCCTATGCCGTGGGCAGATGGAATTTCATACGAGGAAGCTTTTAGATTTATATCCGCATGCACGATCCTTAAAAGGTTTAAGAAAGGTCAGTGTAATCTGTCATTTATGAATCATTACACTGTGATGCCATTAAAAGTGCATGTATTACTTTTCTTCTATGCAAAAATTAATTGACAAATCGGCTAATTTGGATAGGTTTTCGCATTTAAAAATTGTCTTATGTTGAAAATCTAAACTAATCATTTTAATTACTCTTTGAGAAATTCTACTAGAAAAAAAAAACTCAGTAGATTGTTAAACGTTCGCTATTGAATTCTTAATGCATTTAGGAAATGAAAAACGTTGAAATCAGAATATTAGTTGATTCTCGCTCCCCCCTCCCCTTCCACAACTAAGTCAACTTAATCAGTTAGTGAAGTTACAAACCCAAAGGGAAGAATAAAGCAATCTACATATATGTATAAGCTGTTTATGATCTCATCAATAAATTAATGATAGTGTACAATACGGTTTACAGAATTGTTATTTGGCCACAAAAAGTGGAGCATACTAGTTTCCATTTTGATGTCTAAGAACTATACCATCAGCGTAAATACGTTGTGGGAGGAGAAACTCGGGAAAATTCACAAAACATTTCCTTCACTGAGGGAATCAAGCCATGATATGTGCACAACTGAGGCTGCAGAATTGATTAAAGATCTGGTGTACAACGACAAACTGTTAACAGTGAATGGCGATGCTAGTAGCGGGACTGTGAAGTTTGCATCAGACGATGTCCGCCATCAGGTGATAGGTCACTTTGTTCTGAATTGTTTGAAAACTGACGAGGACTATATAAACTACTTCAATATGTCGTCTGCGGACTCGTTGTTGGAGTATGTCCGCACCTGGTGGTACGATCCACGTACAGAAACAGGTAATAAAGAACGATGTCTGTACTTACCGGAGAGGATGGAGGAGTTATTTATCAGGA
Source organism: Ostrea lurida (assembly GCA_903981925.1). NCBI lineage: Eukaryota > Metazoa > Mollusca > Bivalvia > Ostreida > Ostreidae > Ostrea > Ostrea lurida. Next base: position 1,154 of record CAJDSM010008176.1, on the reverse strand, counting down.
TACTGGGGATAGACGCAATAAGACACGTCATGGTGGAGGAGAGAAAGGATAGAGACTATAATGAGAGATGCAAATCAAGAAGAGATACAGTGTCTAAAATACGTAAGTTTCCTTGAATCTTCGTTAAAGCTATCTACGAAATGTTTTGAATCATTTATATTGCATGGATACTGTGTCTCATATTTTGTTTCAGTTTTATCAAAAGTGTATCTTACTTACACATTGTTGATCTAAAAATGAATATTGATAAAATTATGTTTGCGTATAAAAGTCTTCGGAAACATGCATTGTTGTGAAATTTCTAAATAATACATATAACTATCCTCAGTGTTGACGTTCCATTACTCATATTACTGCTTAATTTCTATTGAATTCCAATATTTATCATTTGTACATGTAACTATGAAGACATGTTTTATTTCAGTCTATAGTTAAGTGAGTTTTTACTACAGTCTGTCCATGTTTGAAGATCACATTCCCCAAGATTCGGGAAATTGTGTGCATTGACATTTGGTTACATAAGAGTCATTGCTTTAGGGAAAAGGTTAATTTTTTTTTTATAAAAGTTCAAAGATTTCCTAGTCATATTTCGTCAACACTAACACTTTCAAAATATACACATTGTACACAATATCTTAAACTTTAATAGTCTAATGAATGGAAAATAATTTACAAGGGAATTCATATTCATATTCAAACTGAGGGTAAACTTTTGTCCACGCTCTGAAATCGGTCTACACGAATTGAGTTTCTACATCAGTTGTCGACCTGTTATTCGCGTCACTCAGGTTCCTTACTGCAATACGAGATACAAGCTCTTCAGTGTAGGAGGTGCATTAGTGTAATTTCGAATGTCAAGTAGGGACTAAGTCATTGAGGAAGGCGATAAAAGTATTAAAATGGGGCTCTTTTTCAATATGTAAAGAACGGAAATTCAAAATATTAGCAAACGAAATGATTAACAAAAACGATGTCATATGTAAAGGCAAAGATAACGAACAGTAAGTCCCAAATAGAATACAAAAACAAGTGTTGGTAAAACACAGGCCCCCTGGACACACCAGAGGTGGGATCAGGTGCCTAGGAGAAACAACCATCAAATGTTGATCGGTCATACCAGCCTTGAACCCATAGTGTTGATCAGGTAAACGGAA
>CAJDSM010008175.1:79-12249 GCA_903981925.1 Ostrea lurida | reverse complement strand
TAAAACAGCCTTTTAAGAATTGAGGTAATTTTCGATCACTACTGAACAAAAATAATGTCTACTGGAACATTGTTTTGTTTTAATATAAAATTAAATGATAAAGAAATACAATCTATATATTTTTCGGTGATATGGCAGCTTAATCACCGGGATTTTAGACGTAAAACTTCTTCATCATGCGCTCTCGCGCACCTGATGAGTTTTACCGGTCTAAAATTCGGTGATACCTCGCACACCGAAAAATTATAAAGATTCATTTCTATGTAACTCATTCAGTCAATTTGCAGGTATGTGTATTGATAACTGGATTTATTTTTACTTTGACCAAACACAGAACACGGATCTTTTGGTGTCAATATCCTCCGCAATCCTACTTCCTCATTGCCTGTCATTTGAAGACCATATATAATGTCAAAATTTTAATATATTCAATGAAATAAAAATGTTCCAGTTTTATTCATACATTTACTGTATATTGCTCTTTGTCTACAATGCAGTATTATGGTAGCATTAGCTCTCGTGGTCACTAATGAAAGGAAAAGGGTTTGTCCAATTTACACACGAGTTTGTTGCCTTTATTCACTAAATTTAGTTAGAACATTTTATACCTAAATTCAAAACTGAAGATTCAGTTAGGAATGACACTAGTTCACTTTTGCCGAGCATACATGTAGAGGTGTAAATAGAACATTACCCAGGATGTTATATTCACCCTACTGTGACAGAAATGAATTCATGTTTAGGTTACTGTTATTAAAACTAAAAAAATATTTACCAATGCAGATGTACCTGAAGAAATTGATTGTGTAAAATACATTTTTACAATTAAAATAAAATTATCGCTCTGGAATTCACGACCCCTGTATCATATCTTTATGTACATAACATGATTGATTCGCGTCGCTTAAATGTACGTATGTACTGGCACACACAAAATTTGCTTTAAAAACTATTCTGAACAAATCTTAATTTAAAAGGATTTAATATTAAAACATAAAACTTTATTTCTTATTCTATTTTTGAATCAGTCATTCGTGACGTCATTGACAGTTTCTGTGACAAATAAATGATGATGATAAATGTGGGCTATACTACAATGTAGATTATTTATGATAAATACTATGAAGTAATTTAGTTCGATACTTGACTAACATATATCAAACTGCTTTGAAATCAACGTCCTAAGAAACTGTTCAACTGATGACGTACGATCCTCGGAATGCCGAGGATTGATTTACACTTAAATGGCAAATTGTTCTTTAGTATTTATAAATTTTGTTTTGCAGCATAAATTGATCAATATTTATGATTTTGAGATTACTCATCAGTTTTCGACTCTAGTGTTGTATTCGAAAAACAAGAACTTGAGACAAGCATATGTATCCATTTTCTCAATAATCAATTCTACGAAACAGGCTTTCAAATACAAAATTTTCTATCTAATTATTTTTTCGATTCTGGGAAATAACGACAAAATATTTTTATTATTGTATCGGGCTTATGGGAGCTAATACTTTTCCAATTGTTTATGTCAATTATTTAAATTGCCTCAACCAAAATGACAGAACATTGAAAAGGACTACTGTATATAGGAGATATATTTCAAGCCCTATCAAGTCTGTAATAATCCACAGTTTTTTTGGGGCTTCGCACTGGAACCTTTAGGTTTCCTGGACCCACCTGGGGGCCTCAAGGTGGCTCCCAGGACCCCTTCTCATTTAAGGCACGCCCCTTTTTTAACCTCAAATCCTGGAATTCGCACTTTGACGAAGGCACTATTATACAGTTATACTGCGGTTCGAGAGCAACAGCTTTTTTGTTTTACCCATAGGACGGGAACTTTTACCCGAACCGTACGCTCTACATCGGGTCAAACCAAACAGCTGTTGTTCGTGGACACAGTCTGTAACGGGTTTTGTTATATACACCTTGCATTTTTTTAAAAGCCTGTTTTCACTTTATGCACATTGTGAACATCATTACTGAGGAGCATCACACAACAATTTCAGTTTTTTCAACAAGCAGAAAAATTTTGATTTACCTACCTGATCTGTCATCGTTTTACAATATCGAATTTGTCTGTCGTTTTTCGAAACGTTTTCCGTAAACCCGTACACTGAAAATCGTATGTTTTCTCGCACAAGTTTCCATTCCGATTTCTGACTTTTACAATTAAAATTACTTTCAGAATCCATGGGCCAATTCTTCGGCAGATAATCTTGTAAATCAGTTAATCCGAGAAGCATTTCGTTGATCATATTGTTCCGAAAACTATTTTTTTTGGCAAACCTTCGTGACATTTTTCGTATTATCTTGACTTCCTTTCGTTTCAATAAAGTCTCTATTTATCATCACTAAAAATTCATTGAACCTCGCCATTGTTCATGATTACTAAACATAGCAGTCGGACTAAATATCCCGTGACCGTCGTAGCCAATAGAATGGACAGCTATTGCACGGTCAATAGTTCGTAAAATGTTGACCGCTGCAATAGATGACGTGTGAAACGTTGTTTTAACAGTTAAAATGTGTGGTTATTAACTCTATTATTTTTATATTAAAAATATAATTGTTATACACAACACCGTAATAATGACCGCTACTCCTCTCATCCTTTACAACTGTTGTTCAACAAAAAAGCACTATACATTTACCCGAGGGGTGTGCGTCTGTTTAATTTCAAATTTCTACTTAAATTGATAAACAATGTTTTAATTTTCAGAACCTATTGAAATATTAAATACAAGCACATTAAACAGTCACAATTTGAAAACGTTTATTTTCAAGGCTTACTGAATGTTGACGCAACCGCTGGAACGGCAATTTCAAAGCGATGCGTATTGTTATTCCAATGGCTGAATAATAGTTCATAACATAGCACATAACATTGTTTACAATAATTAACAAGGCTGGTAAATTTATACATGCAAGAAGTAGTTTTAATTTTGTAGTTATAGAGACCAACTTATCATTCCGAAGAGATTCATGAGTTTCCACGTTCTATCTGAGTATAAGGAACATAACCCTTGGCAAGATGTTATGCAAGACGCCTCAGCTACATGACTCATGCCATCTCTCAATCAGCCGTCCGCGTCGCTTTTAAGCCAGTGTTGAGTCATAATCACGGTGAATCACCATTTTCATCAACTCACTATATATCATCTTATGATAGCATGTCGTACTGGTAAGTGAAAAGGTACAAAGAGATTATCTGAACAGGATATAATTTTCAAAGTCCCAGTCAGTAATCCTTAATTGTGCCAATTCATATACTGGGTTAATATTGTGCAATCAACGGGAAGTTATTTTGTAAATATATCAACAACCAGGTGCTGTGTACAGTGTTGAATAGTTTTCAATTATTAGGAATCCATGTTCTCAAGAGGTTGCCATATCTTAAAAGGTATATTTAGCATGTCTAATTTGATGTTTAAAATGCTAATCAATTATTTTAGTTCCGCAAAAAATTCTTGAAAGCAGTTGTTCGATTACAAGTTAAGATCACCAACGCTCACAACAATTTCGCTATGTTAAACAAGTTTCGCGCCTTGTTTTTGTTTACAAAAGGATTGCTTCTGTAGAAAAATATCATGTTTAAAACAATATGAGATTGAGAACATCTAGACTACTGTTAATTGTCTTGTTTAGAATGAACTCTAATTTAAAAAAAAAATCTGCTTAAATGGAACGTTTAGTAGTATCAAATATATGTAAGCAAATCATGGTTCGGAGCCATGTTTACTACAATGAATTGTAAGGCTGTATCTCACTATGGAAGTGACAATGGACGTTACAATTTTTGCTGAACCATTAAATACCTTATCAAGCATTGTCACACATTAATGCAATCTAAAATTTGAACATTTTAGTTCAAAACGTGGTCCATGCCCCTTAATAAACTTACTTTTCACTCTTCTTAGGACTTTTTCTTTTCGATTCATTGAGGGGGAACAGACAATACTTCCTTGTTTAGATTATTATTTGTAAGCCGGAAAAGTTTGGATATTCTTTTCGACATCACAAATACATTAGACTACATGTCGGATATGCCAATAGTTTAAATATGTTTCAACATGACATAGAGGTTGGTGTTATTGGCTCTTGTGATCGAAGCCGCTTAAGCCTAACACAAGATTTATTACACAATTTATCTATTAATAAAAATTTGTATGATGCGTACAGATACGTCAGAAGAGAGAAGAGAAGAAGAGAGAACGTAAATACGGCATGTCTGATCGTCAACAGGCTTTGATGTTAAGATAATATACAAAAACAAATATTTTCGATTGAAAGTATCTTGATAAACCATGCCTAACCAAACTTAAACCAGTTTAATCAATCTAAAACAACTAATGCATCATTTCCTTGGAAATAGTAGGTGGAGTTACTCAAATGACCCATGACTGTTTCCATTCTCTGTTAACTTGCACAAAATTGAAGATGAGTATCATTATCTAATGGAATGTGTAGCATTTACTGAACTGCCGGAAAACAAAAATTTACCTGATAGATATTGTTTAATAGACCAAAAATACTTAGTCTACTAACTAATTATTCACTTCAAAAGAGACTTGCATTTTTATCTCTAAAACAATCTTTGTCCAAAATTACGATCTTCTAAGTTGATGTTTATACTTTTTATAATGTACGAAAATATATTAATAAAGTTACCTTGAAACATACTATAATATATATTATGCACTAAACCGTTATTTCTTCACATTTATATATACCACACCAAATTTACATGCTGTCACGTTTTTCACCAGAGCAAAGACTTGATAGCAATATTTGTCTACTGATCATAATTCACTATCTCGCTGACATCCACGTTGATCTCATCTACCTTATATTTCATGATTAAGATATACTGTATCTCTCATGTCATATTAAATTTGACTGAGGAAATATCATGAACTTGACACTTGATCGCCTGTTTCTATTGTTATTCCAAGCCACCCAAACTCCTTTCATATGTTTCATTCCTAGTATCCGTGTTTAGAAAGCATGCGCTTGTCTTTGATTGCTACATATCATTATCGGCCACATATGTGCGCATGGAAGGGAAGTATTTCTTTAGTTTTTCAAGACAATTAATTTTATCCAATAATATAGTTAAAAGTTCTGAATAATGATCTTTCAGAAAGTGGTATAAATTAGAAATATTACGTAATCAATGGTTTCATCTATCTACTCATTATTCAACAATATTATGAATTCACGAACCTTTAAAGACGAAGTTTTACAACAATATCCCTCCAATTGGACAGGTGTAAGAACTTATAGAGCAATTCAATATGGGGATCCTAATTTAATTCCAATAAATGATAGAATGATAAAGTTATTTGTTGAAAATGCTGCGGCTGTCATATTTTAATTAATTAATATTTGATTGGTTTTGCGTCAAATTTCAATTCTGCCAGTCAAATTTACATCAAGTACAGCCAGTCCAGCAAATGACATCGCAACTCATCTATGACCACACGTCCGGGGTATGTCTCTTCAACGAAAAACACCGATGTTTTGGAAATTTTTTGGCATTCAAAACAAAAATGATGATACTTTGCCCATTGCCCTATCTTTCATGCTGAATGCGTATTTACATTTTAGAAATCAGTTCTCAACTGCATTATAGTTGCCAATTTAAAAATGGCTAGAGTTGAATGGCATGTACACATTTAGGGAACAAGAGTATATATGTTGGTCGTTTCTGTATGCTTCTTTGGAAATAGAATATTCAAAATTTTGGCGGCCGATTTGATGCTTTGTATAAAAATTATCTTGTTGATACTTATTGGTTTAACAATTACAAATACAATGACGTGGTTACCCAACAATGAAGCTTGGACTTGGGATCTACCAAGGGATTTGGTATAAACAAAATCTTTTGTTCGAGGTGCAAAACAAAATTGTACTAATTGGAATTAGCATATTTTCAACAAACGTTCTTCTTTGGGATGACAATGTTTTAGCAATACTGAAAGAAGAGTTGGGCAACCACGGACTCCTTAACATACGAGGTGGGATCAGGGTCTAGGAGGAGTAAGCATCCTCAGTCTGTCGCCTGGTCACACCCGCCGTGACCATTGTCTTGATCAGGTAAATGGATTAATTTGTAGTCATTATCAGTGTATATGTATAAAGAACGGCATAACAATGGCTACGAAACACGTCAGACTGCATTTGACCCAATTGCAGGCCATACTGGCAAACTAGATCGTTATACCAGCCATATAATTTGCGAAATGCTGCCTTTAAATGTGAATGTTGAAACCCCTGCAACAACTACTTGTTTATAAATAGCCTGCCTCGATTTTAAAACCAATCATATNACTATTAAAACCCCTGCAACAACTACTTGTTACGATTTTAAAACCAATCATATGCAGAACAAGTTCTTGCATAGTTGAGAGACATACACACCATATGCAGGTGATGCTGGAATGTTGCTACATAAATATGAAAAGTTGGCGATGGAGAGGCTGAAGTCATCCCGTGATGTGTTAGCTTTAGTCTAATTAGAGCCTTGCCCTAAGCGTCGGTCAGTTTTACAACTGATAAACACTCATCTTACTCTGAAAAGTTGGATGATATTTTAAGTTTGATGCAATTAGTTTGATACTTAGTGTAGCGCAATTGAGTCCTAATGTATCAAAACTTTCTTGCGGATGCCCCGCCCCTTCCTGCACTACCTCTCTCCTCGGCGCATCGGTGAAATCCTCAGTTTTATTCCTTGGTCTACATATTTAGACAAGCCTAGCTATGCCCCTGGCATGCTCCAGATTTACTCATTGTATACATATCTCCTATTGTGCTATGTCAGATTTTTTAGTACTTGCTATGATGAAAATATTTCCTAGACTAGTAAAATGTATGTCAGAATTCCTTTATCTGAGATACGAGATACCAATATTATATACATATGATTGTACGTGTTTTTTTCTGGTTTGTAGGATATTCAGCTTTTTTGCTAGACAGATGTCCAAGGAACTTCAATAGCATCAGAGAATATAAAACCGAGCATGGAGAGATGTGTTATACTTTCATCAACACAGAAAAGACCTGGGTGGATGCCAGGAAACACTGCTTGAGCTGGGGTGGAGATCTCATTACAATCAAAGACCGGCGGAAAATGAGCTTTGTCAACTACACTCTAAACTCTGTCCTCCGATGGAGAAATAATGGAGTATGGATAGGAGCTCATGACAGAAATGGCAGGGGATGGGAATGGACTTCTGGTAATGTAGATTTGTTTACTATACTAAATTTTACTCAGGAGCTTGTTGTTCCCTCGCAACTAGTTGCAGAGGGGATATACATGTAGCATTGCTGCCATGTGTGTGTGTGGGGGGGGGGGGGCTGGAACCTTGTGAACATGATAAAATCGAGAGCATTCATCACAGGATCATCAAATCTTCAACAAATGTTGCGCATGGAGAGAGGATGAATCCTTTTGGTTTGCAAAGTAGGTCATGGTCACTAATGACTATATTGCCTCAAACTCTTGTGTAGTGAGGGGATACTACGTTGCATAGCATTGTTAGTTCAACAGTTACTCAGTATGTTAAAGTAACAAAGTAACACTATACTCTTATTGTATTGACTTTTGTATTTGATGTGCTAGACTGTATGTAATGCTTAGAACAAGCCAACTATTTGTTCTTTTGACCAAATTTTCTTAGATACCACCGAACCTCGAATCCAGTATTTTAAAATGCACCTGGATTAAAGAGCATTGAAGAATAATTGATAATATATTTATAAAACTTGGATTGTTGGAGCTGGAACAAAATTGTATTCAGTTTGAATAAAATCACAAACTTTACAAGGTTTTGATCCTTTATACTTATCAAAAAGTAACCCAGTTCATCAATGACTTCTGATACTGAATGCGAAATAAACCACATCAATCAATCTGAAATGTAATGAAATAGCAAATCGACAGGGTTAAAAAATATGCCATTTTATGTTTTGTTAACCTACTCTATGCTGATTAAAATTAGCTGAATTTAAAAGAAATTAAAAAACAAGATATACATACCCGAAATTGTATTACTTATATAACATGTGTATAAGATGACACATTTTTGAGTCATTTTCATCAAATTACAACAACTTTGAAAATACTGTATTCTGAAAATTGTATGCATTATGAAAGGGAAATTTACAATCGGCATTAAGAAACGTTTTATTATATGCATATATCATATAAAATCAAATTGATGCTGTTTTATTTTCTGTAATTTAAAAAAAATCTTTACATCTAATAGGTGTAAGTTTGCAATAATGTCTGTATGGTTTCTTATACCCCCCCCCCCCTCCCCCATGCAACATGTTGAACTTTCTGAAAATACTTCATTGAGACTTTACAGGGTCCAAAGGCAAGGTCACGATAGCTAGTCATGCAAGTTCCTTATTAAATACTAATGTTTAACTTTATAATATATGTATACTCAGGAGAGAGACTGACGTGGGGATACTGGGCTCCTGGACAGCCCAGTTCTATTGAGGACTGTGCCCAGATGAGGCGAAAAAGTGGATGGAGGTGGTCTAATTATCTCTGTGATTAAGACTCTTCAGGGTCCAAGGTTTGATACCCAAAGTCAAGGTCATGGCAGGTAGTCATGCAAGTTCCTTATGAAATACTAATGTTTAAAACTATTATATTCAGGAGAGAGACTGACGTGGGGATACTGGGCTCCTGGACAGCCCAGTTCTACTGAGGACTGTGCCCAGATGAGGCGGGGGGATGGGTGGAGGTGGCACGATTATCACTGTGATTCGTCACTGTTCTTCTCCTACAAATTCATCTGCGAGTTCCGTAAGTATTCTACTATGTCAGTTGTATGTGGTATGTGTTTGGCACACTTTGCAACTCTTCAGAAGATCTTGGTGCCTTGTCAGAATGGATAAGAGTATAAGAATATTAAAATCCCGTATTACACAAGTTCAAACAAAGGTACGTACCATTTATCCTTCTGTGTTTCGTAAACCAGAAGTGATCAAAAATTAGATAGGTCACAACCCTGCTACCATAGTGTACTGTGTTATGGACAATCTGACTCGGCTATGTTATGTCCGGTCCCACTTGCTTACCCAAAACGATAGAAAACTTAACAGTCAATGAGTAGCAGTGAGCCCTACACCGGTGGCACATACCATTTAAATGATTCATTTGATTATTCAAACGGAACAGGCTCCAATCAGCCATATGCCTTGCGGGTGGAGCACATTATAACGCTCTATCTATGCAACTCGGAATTTGCACCAACTAACATTCAGAGGAAATCTGGAGGCGTAAGTCGAGCTATTGCTAAAAGAGGGCTAGTATTATCTTGTATAATACGTCACCCACATGGTCAACATTATATAGCTGACCAATTTTACTATACTAAACAATACAATAATAAGGTGGTCCTTCGAATGGTGACAGTCACTTCAACTCCTGACCTACACTTAGACGGGTTTATTTAATTAAAATTATGTTTATTTTTACTTCTTTTAATTAAGTTATTTGTACTGATATTACTATGGTCAAAATTACATTTTTCTACAGTTAAAAATTATAATAACTTAAATATAATTTTAGATAAACATCATAAATAAAGATATATGATTATTATTTTACACTCATATTATGTAGGTATAATTTTAACATAAAAATTATATTATAATCTCAAAAAATCTTCATATTAAAACTCTATCACAATGTTGCGTTATTAATCCTATGGTGCTAGTCCATTAGCTTATGTTACCGAGGTCGCGCGCTCGCTCATTTTAACAGTTTATTGTTGCATCAAGGTATCTGCGGATATGACCTTTGAAACTTGTAGGTCAACGCGCCACACTGGCAAAGTGTTTGGCACTGAGAAACATCCTTCATCAGCAGGTTCCCGAAGCTCTAACCAACCTGTCTTTATAAAATAAAATATCAAACATTCAATTTTTAATCCTGAATTAAAAAATTATGTTAATATGCTAATATACAATGGTCATCAAAGGTCATTAAAATTTAATAAATTTTAATTCTAAATTAAAAAAATTACATTAATATCTATGTACCACAGTATAGTTTAGGTATACCCAGGTCGCGGTGGGACTTCGTGGATATGTTTATTACGAGTTTTTCATTATTACGTCATAAATAGCGCATTAAGCGTCATGAAATAGCGTCGAATACGCATGAGGTGGAGTCACTCGCCATTCTTCTGTTGCGGACGATTGCAGTAGAGTCTTCTCTCGATTTTAAAAAGATCTTACACAGTAACGTAAAGTTATGACTATATATTCAATTGTATGAGTTATGGATCTTATAAATTTATCTAGAATAATCGTCAAACTACAAAGGGCTAAGGAGTTTTAACTCGGTAGGTTCGGGTCGAGGTGTGTCTTCGTATCTTGTGTCATATGATGCTACTATTTAGGAGGCGATGTTATATATATATGATCACTACGTTATATTATATAAGATATATTATATAGGACACATTGAAGTATACCTTGTTGTTACTAACACCGACTTATTACTTCTATACTGGAGGGCTAAACATCTTCCATTTAGTTTTGTAATTACAATCGTTTACAATACTAATCGCACGATATCAGAATAGGGAGCCACCGTTGCGGTGACACGAGCTGATGTACTTACGCGATACTCAGAAAACGTGGTAGAGGGTTTAGGTGTGGCACGCTGAAGACCGACACTCAAAAATTTTATATTCAGGCCAAGTATTAATGCATTTATTGGCATGACGAACTCAGATTTTTACACGGATTCTCTTTGGCTACCCTCCTAGTTCTGCTGTATATACATTTTGGTTTATTTTTAAACTTGTATACTTCCATATTCACAAAACATTAACGGCGTCATTACCTCTACTAATCAAATATATATTGTAGTGATTAATATTTCGTTATTTAAGTTTCAAAATTTAATTTTTCAAACAGTGTTTTGAACATCTGACTCGCCATGTATGTGTCGTCACTTGGAAATATAACACAACAGGACTGAGTACCCCGTGGTGCCTATTCATTTATTACTCTCAACGGAGGCTAATCCATATGCCTTGCGTGGACACATATTATACGCTTCTAGCAAACTGGATTTACACACCATTCAGTGAAATCTGGGCGTGGTCAAGAATAGAGGCTGATTCGCTTTAAAAAGAAGGGGCTAGTTATATCTTGGTATAATACGTGTCAACCACACGATGGTCAACTTTATAGCTGACCAATATATACTAAACTACAAACATAAATAATGACCAAATTGAAACATACAAAACAGCGCACATATAATATTAGATGGCCTTACTATGTGCTGACAACCTCGCAGAGGCCAATTACTAGTATGTAGTAATTAATTCTATCTATGGAACTATTGATGGTAAACATCAAAAAGCTGTTGGTGATTCACATACTAAAGTTACTGTGGAATTCTCCGAGCCTATTGTCAGTTATTCAAGACAGTAATTGAGTTCAGTAAAATGTCAAACGTTTTACAGATAATTATTGTTGACTGGCAGAACAAAATTCTATGAGCCTCTCACGTTCATCTAAACTTTCTTTTTTCTGCTCCACCACACTGTATTATGACCTCTGGGTCGAGGCCTCTCCCAGCGGGCATTTTACACGTTGTAATAACGTTTGGATTTCACGGTCATACTATATCTACGTTTAAACAACGTTGCAATTTTGGTTGCAGGGAAGTTCAGGCAACGTTGAAAATTATGGAGGCGCTTGTTTTCAACGTCAATTTTTCCAACGTTTAAACGATGTTGAATTTTCGGTTGCAAGTGAAAGCTTATGTAGGCAACGTTGAGAATTGGTGACGTTGTTTCAAGTCATTTGTTCAACGACGTTGAAACAACGTTGATTTTGGTTGCAGTGAAACAGTGTGAGGCACACGAATTGAAATTGGACGTTGTTTCAATGTCATTCTTTTAAAACGTTTTAACAACGTGAATTTTGGTTCAGGTGAAAGTTTGGAGGCAAACGTGAAATTTGATGAACGTTACTTTCACGTCATCTTTCAGACGTTTTGACACAATGTTGAAATGGTTGCAAAATTGAAGATGGCGGCTAACGTTTAAAACATCGACGTTGGTACTATCAGGATAAATCAAACATTGAATAAAACGTGTATTATTTTTCTGTAACCAATGTCTTTG
>CAJDSM010008162.1:0-10675 GCA_903981925.1 Ostrea lurida | reverse complement strand
CGATGTGGCCCTTGGGCCTCTTGTTGGTTTTGCCATAAGTAACCAGCTTTTTCTATGGCAAATATTTCCATAAGTGAACACAAACACTTTGAATTTTATACCGTCAAACAACATCGGCCAAAATGGAGACGATTTCCATTCTGGAACAATGAGAGTTGACTCTGCTCTATCTGAAATAAGTTTGTTTATAACTCTAGGAATTAAATTTGGAGGTGGGACTAACCGGTTGTTTTCTCCTGCCCAACAAGTATTGAATACATTTTCGTCTAGGATGATTGATGATAATTATTGTTTTTTCGTCCCGTCGAGAAATTCACTCATATTGAAGCGTCACCATTGCCGGAAGGCTGCAAATTTAGGCCTTGCTTAGCACTCAGCTTTTAGCAGTGAGGGTTCTTAGCGTGCCACACTGCTGCGACACGGGACCTCCGTTTTTAAGGTCATATCCGAAACCCGTGATTCTCACCTCTAAATGCCGAGCTCTTGGCGAAGGAGCATTCACTACCTATGTTCTCGTCTTAGGTTTGACGCGGCCGGTGCCGAGCACGGGGCTCGAACGCACGACCTTCCGATCACGAGGCGAGAGCTCTACCACTGAGCCACCGCGACCGGTTTTGCTGTCTGATGTCATGGCAATTGTAAGCCGTTTTCACAACTGATTTGACCCTACGCGTCTCTTCCGTACCTGGACTCAGATAGGCCTCGCGGCGAGTGTGGCCGGTCGACTGGGGATGCTTGTTCCTCCTAGGCACCTGATCCTACCTCTGGTGTGTCCACGGGTCCGTGTTTGCCCAACTCTTGTTTTTGTATTCTATTTAGGACTTACGAGATTGATCACTGCAAATAACCACTCTCATATGAGTAATTTTATTTGTTGGCGACCAAATTGTGAAAATCCTCAGTCTCGCCCACATGGTAAAACTTACTTTTTAAAAATCCGCTCGTGGTTTGACGCTGCGTTGTACGTTTTTTGCCAAATGTAATACATATTTTTATTTCCAGAAATTTTTAATGCGAAAAAGTGGTGCGTATTAACATTGTATGTACAGAATTTTGAAATGTTTTCTCTCGAGTGAAGCTCAACTTAGTATTTTAATCAGAGACGTACACATGTAGCACACACATAGACCAGTATAGCGAACGTCAATCTCCAGGAAAATTACTACAGGAACGTAAAATTGTTGCAAATGTGATACCTATAATGTATAAATAAACATGTAACAGCTAAGGGGGGGGGGGGTACGTTGAAAAAAGGAGTCGATAAGCTTAAGGTCTGGGATGAAGCCAAAACGGGCGAAGCCCCCGGAAGCTCTCGGGTTTTAGAGCTTTTAAAGTTACTTTTAGAGGTTAATTTAGCTATATATCAAACATAATTATTAAGTTTGGTCGCCAAAAGGTGAAAAATCAGTTTAGTGAAAGGTTTATGAAAATGCCACCAAAAAATAAATTTACTGAAAGTTTATGAATTATATGATTAATGAAATTTTGGAATAATATTTCTTTTGCAAAACAAATAATTACATAATATGTATATAAATGTCGCGAAAGATACGAGAAGGTTGCCAGTACCTTAATACGCATGTATTTTAACCGTGCGCTTGTCACTTAATTTTGTAATAATTAATCCCTCATGATCTTTCCTGCTGCACGATTTTCATGGGTCTCAGCATATGTTTTGCAGTAAGCATAACGTGTATTTTACCATCTAAATAGAGCGAAATTTCGCAATTTTTCGTCTGCTTTGGAAATCATATGCACACACAATTAACTGAAAATATCCCATTCTTTATTTGATAACAAAATCTCGTATCGATATATTATGATGACCTATATCTAGTTATTGTTTCCAGTTTGATCTTTGTTTACTTTATGCCAGACTCTATGGTTTATGGAAAGGCCATTTCGAGGCGCGAGATTCGTCTATATCAGCCTCAGACTTAAAAAGGTGCGGTTGTACGTTGACCTATTGTCAAATACTGAAACAAGGCTTGCGTCACTCCATTAACGACTGTTGAAAAAGCAGAAACTGTCTATGTCTACCATACTAGCCGCTCTACAGACATTCTGTGACGTCACAGACGACCTGCCTCGTTTTCGGTCGTTTCTATTTTTGCTCGATTGGATTTTGAAAACAGGTAAAAATAGCCACTCTGTTATTTTGATGCGTTGGTTTTTTGTTTTTGTTTTTTACCTTTAACTCAATTTCAATTCAATTTAATGGCAATCAAGTGTTGTTAGCCATGGAATGTAGAAGTATAACACAAAACATATATACTGTGCTACATAATGTTTTATATCAGTAACAATGGTTCGTTTCTAACATAAAAAGAGTCTCTAATATAAAAACACATTTCGTTTGTAGTCACAAGATGGAGAGGATTCAATAAAGATACATGATCAATATATGATATTTTTGAATACTTTTTTCTTCTATGTTTGTATAAAGGACAATCAAGCAAAAAATGTTTTTCATCTTCGACAAGTCTTACAATGGCAACAAAATCTGTTTTCTCTAGGAATGACAGGATTACAATATCTACCTGTTTCTATATATAGATTCTTAGCTTTGTAAGGTAAGAGCGCAGATTTCTAGGAATTGGAAGACATAAATATGGTTTTATTTCTAATTTTTTTATCCTCGTAGTTAAATAATCTACCATAAAATGAAAGTTTTCCACATTGGGTGTTTTTAATATTTTCTAATTCATCAAAAGTTTTTATACAAACAACTCGTGAAGTTTGGAACTAACTAGTTTAATTGGTGTGTCACAGGTAATATTCAGCTTTCTTTGTAATTGCTTTAAAGGGCTCTGTCACCATTTTTTTTTTATTTTCAATAGCCAACTTCGTATCTTCCAGGAATGCATTTTTTAGCAACAGGAGTTGTTCGTCATCTTTGGATATAGTCAGGTTTTCCAATCTGGAGACCCGTGGGTCCGGGTTAGAATAGGTCCCCAGCCCCCTTGCGTGTCGTAAGAGGCGACTAAATGGGGCGGTCATTCGGTAGACCGCAAAAACCGAGGTCCGTGTCACAGCAGGTGTGGCACGATAAAGATCCCTCCTGCTCAAAGGCTGAGTGCCGAACAGGTCTAAATTTGCAGCACTTCACCGGCATTGGTGACGTCTCCATTGAGTGATAATTCTCGGTGGGCGTACATACAATAATAATCACAATCATCCAATCTGAGTAGTACTGAATAGCTCGTTTCCGATTAATCCGGAACACCGGGATTATTCGGATTTAGCCACGCCGCTTCAAAATGTTCGCAGGGTTACTTCCGGTTTCCGCTTGTTTACCTACGCTACATTCGTGTGAACACACTTGCATTCATTTGATGAAAATTTGAACTTATGTTGTGATCGTCATGGAATTGAAATACACACGTATTGGATTGTATGGAGTATATAGTTTGACAAGCTACCATTGGTGAAACGAAAGAAAATGTATCGTTAGTGCTGTGTTTACAACGTGGTTTATTGTCGTATTGACGATACTGTCGATACATATTATAATATTATATTATGTAACATATACATGACAGTTGGAATGAAGAGGACGTGCTGACACAGCAAACGTATGAAGCAGGTAGAATAACATGATTACGACATTTTCCTCTCTCTCTCGCTCTCTCTCTTCTCTCTCTTTTCTCTCTCTCTCTTCTCTCTCTCCTCTCTCTCTCTCTCTCTCTCTCTCTCTCTTCCTTCCTTCCTCTCTCCTCTCTGACTCTCTCTCTTTGTTACGAGATTGATCACTGTTCATTATCTTGCTTTACATACATCTTGATATATGGAATTTTTTTTCATTCACTGAACACTTGTTTTAAATTATTCTAAGTTTTAAATAACAAATCACTACATGCATGTTAGTAATTCATATAAGCTAGGTCCAAAATATATAAATATGGGGACTGTACTTGACTTGATCATCCACAAATGTTTCCCACTATGTCCACTTCCCAATGTAACCCAGTGTTTTAAATTGAATCTCATTCATTTCACAAACTTAGTGAAACAATTTTAAATACAATTATGCATATTATGTTCCAGGTGTTGTGATGGTGTACACATACTTAGTCTATTTGTTTTGCTCTAGGTTGAAATATGGTTGATTAAATATTCTTAGACTGTGGAATGGACACAAGTCAAGTGGTACCATCCGAGAGTGACTGACCATGCTGATAATTTTGGAGCTGTAGTCTAGCATATTTCTACAATAATGATCAACACACTCTGACACCAAAGACAAGGTACATGTACATGTGCAACCTGATTTTGACCAAGACATTTAAGAAGAATGTTGGGCATGGATAAATTTATTCATATTTACCAAGTTATAAATAATGTTCTTTCTCACTCAATCATTTATAGTTTAATAAAATTCATCAACTTGTGTCGCAAGTCTTTGATTTCTAATAATCGACTCATTTAATTGAAGAAATTTCAGTGCGACTACTTTTTCTTGTACAGTTTAGTGCATTAAATGTTTGGAAAATTGACTCATATGTAATCATATAGGCTAATATATATCAACAAAAGTAAAATAGATAATTTGTCTTGTTTGCTGTCATTTGGCAGATTGAACATTTTGTGTAAAATTGATTTTAAACATAAAGATACTAGATACGGTTTAATAAGTCTGCTTTGTATATGCTATAAAGCAGTGATTTTTGGTCTGAATACCGGTCCTGTCCCTCCTCATATATAATAAACTCATTACAGAAAGTTTATTATTTGTTATGTACATAAACAAAGATTCAGGCATGTTATTGTTTACAAAATATTTAAACATTATATAAATCTGTGACGAATATTTAATATGTATTATTTAGGTTAATTAAACAATGAGCAATTTTATGACTGTTTGAAATTATGACATTTTAATTACAGATTTAAAACATTTCGTCAGTCTTTGTTTACATAAAATGACTTAAATCTTTGTTTACATAAACACATATTTGGGGTTAGAATATTACAATGTACTTATATACATGCAGCCAGAAGTCAAATTTGGTTTTCGACTTCTGTATTTTTAACATTGAAAATGAAAAATATTTTTGTCCAAAATTATGAATCAGTCCTTTAATAATCATGTCATGTTCATTTGAAAAAGGAAGAAAATCATCAATGTAAGTGCTCAGATAAAATTGAATGCAATTTTTTAACAAGTACTTATGTCCACTATATTACTAAGGAAAATGAGATACATGTACATGAATATGCCCTATTGATAGAAATGGAAAATTTATAGATTCACAGTTTTAATATGAATTACTACAATGTTTCCATTCATGATCATGAAATAAGTTAAAAATATATATATATGCAGATTAAAATGCATTTCTTTTGTTAATCATTTGTCTCCTGTGACATTTTATCTCAAACTGATAAAAGTTTTTGTGGGTATGTGAGAAGACTAGCATTCATGAAATTAACCGCGTTCAGGGTAAGAATTTTGTCAAGCTGTTCCTTACATGCATCACTAAATCTTAAAAAGAAGATTTATATGTCTTATAATTCATTTTGTTTTCATTCTAAACATATCGAACTAACTTACCTAATAAGTATATTTCGTACTGTTAATAGTGGTCGTGCGTATTTTCAATCGCTTTGTACTCAAACGTTCCTGATTTTATGAATGTGAAATGTGGACCTTTTTCAAATAACCATCCAAAACATGCGTGAACCTAAGACATGGCATTATTGGTGCCATAAATGAATTCATTTAAAATTTGATATAAGTATTTCGTGAATCTAACTTTATTACAACTTGAATTGACAATCAATCTATTATCCAGGCATTTGTGGTATCCCTCCCTCTTTTTATCCACGTACAACAGGAGAACTGTGATCAGTCATTTTCCTGTCATTACTCTGAGGTCTTCAGATATCATCCATATTAAATTGTCATTGCTGCGTGCAGAACTACGCTACAACATTAGCGCAAAACATCAAGACTGGTGGAAGGAATTTCATAACTGGAGGCACAGATTTGAAGCAACACAAGAAGTGGAGACGAGGCCCCCTATAATACAAAAAACAGAAAGTAATTCTTACATGGCCTGACATCACTGAAATGAATTCTGTTTGAACTCTCATTCGACTCTTGCTCCTAGGCCTGCATGCCAACAAATATAGTTCGCATCAGTAATTCAGTCTTTGTTATCAACACTGTGTATATAAATTGATGAATTAACAAAACCTAGTATTTAAGAAAAAATATTATAGTGCTCTCTTTTATGATGCACAGCATATGTATTACCTAATGACAGAAATATTTCCAAATAGTGTCACATAATGATGCTGCCATACACATCCAAGTGAAATATACAGATTATACAAAGATGTTAAAGTTTAGAGCGAAGTGTTAATTAATTTGGAAAGGATTAGAACGCTTGGAATCTGGATAGGTGAACTTTTAAAATTTTAGTCTAGATTATTTCAGGTATAAACTCATTCATGCTTCTTGGATTTTTTTTTATATTAAAAAGTAGTGACAAATCAGCAAATATTGATATCAATATGTTATTGTAACCCCCCCCCCCTTTTTTTTTTTAAAAAGATTGTCTAGATAATGATACAATGTAAATTCCGAGTCTTAACCATGAGTGTGTGTTAATTTTCTAATGTATGACATCTATATAAATTTTATGCGTTGGCAATGCATTCAGTGCTAAGTATAGCAGGGCCAGTATTATTATAAATTTACTAAATATTAAGATGTTGCAGCAACATTTCAATGAATTAATTTTAATATTATTATAGCAGTACAAACCTCTAAACTTGTTATGATAAAATAGCTAGAACAAAGTTGGGGAAATGGTCATTTTCCGATACGTGCAAGAATCCACTTTCACGGTATGAAAAGTTTCTGTTGCACGAGGTTTTTTCCCCCATTTACACCATGTTTCCTATGGCGTGGACGTTTTTTCAGGGGTTGAGAAGTTGTGAACTTTGATCTCATCCATCGTAGATTACGCCCCTCCTCTTTCTTTTACCTAATTGTGACCGCTCGGCGCTGCAAAATCAACATTTTATTGAAGGCAATTTTGTTACCCACGTAAACAATATTAATACCCTGCTGAACATTTTGTTCAAGTCACGTGACGCGGCGTGGCTAATCCGAATAAACCTGGTGTTCGGATTATCGAAAACAAAGCTATTCTTTTCAAATTTTGGTAATGTAAGCATCTTTGAGACAAGGGGACAATGAATTGTAGATATCAGGATTCTTTCACTACAGTTGCCGTGGGGTGGGCAAAAATGGTCAAAAGTGACCGTTTCACAAAATCTTTTCTGCAACTGCACAGTGTCTAAGAAAAACTAATACATAATGCAAGTAGAGCAGGAGGGCGTCTACAAAATTGTAAATTGGTGATCCCCAGGGTAGGGGTTCCGACCAAAAAGAGGGGGGGTGACAGACTTGGTACATTAGTGGTTTATATGTAACATATGGAACAAACTTCTTTATTCATATTAATTTTGAAACTAATGAATATGTTGATTGAGAACGGGAGCTTTTTGTCCTAATTGTACCCCTCGGCAACAAACTTAGATGGAGGGGGGTGTTGTGTTATATTTGAATCTCGAGTTGTTTTTTCGTCGCGTTGTAGATGCAATAGTTTTTGGGCTCCAAAGGCGTTATCTTTCCCACTAGAGTCACTACAGTATATGATACATATAGACTACTTTTATAGGGAACGAGATGTTCCTTATCAATTTGAGGTCATAGTCAAGCGCAACCAGGTCGATCATAGTAGCAATATGGTTTCCCAGTATCGAGAGCATTATCCATTCTAACGTAGAAATCACTATATATAACATATGGACTACCCAGGGATGAAGATGTTCCTCATTGATTTAGGTCAAAAAGTCAAGTGCACTGGACAGTCAAAGTAGCAATAAGTTTCCGGATCTAGAGCCATTATTCTTCTTCATAGAGTCACATATATAACATATGGACTACCCATGGGATGAAAGATGCTCCCTATTGAATTTCGGTCAAAAGGCATATGGTTTCAAGCACAATTTGATCGTTAAAGTAGCAAATAGTGGTTTCAATATCAATATTCATAATTTTAAAATATGATAACAATAGATTCCATATTTCAGGCTTAAATGCAAAATATGAGACGTCCTATATGGGTAATGATACTCAGGTGAAGCCATAAAGGCCTTGGCCTTTTGTTTAAAAACGGTATTGATTACAGACAATGGGGTCAATTAACATTCAGTGTAATCGATAATAATTCAGATTACATTTAAATTCATGATTACAATTACAATTGAAAATTAGCAGCTATTTTGAAATGTAATTCGATTATGATTACAATTATTTGAAATGTAATCATTAAAATTACAGATTACTTTTTATACGCTCGTTGAAGACGGGATGTATTCATGGTATAGCTCTTCCGTCTGTCTGTCTGTCTGTCCGTGGCTTTGTAGGCTGAACCGTAAGCTTCAGGATCATTACAACTTGGTGGCAATGATCACCATGAACTGAGAGGAAGATGCTATTGTTTTTAACGGTCAAGGTCGTAGTGTTCACTTAGTAGGATAAGTTGTAGGCGGATACCAGACTGAACGTAAATTCCAGATGATTACAACTTGTACATTGATCACAATGTGAGAGGAAGACGCTAAATGTTTTTTAAGGTGGAGGTCAAGGTCAAGGCGTAGTGTCACTTAGGTAGAAAAATGTTGTAGCGGGAATACAGACTGAAACGTTGTAGGCGGGATAACAGACTGAACCGTAAGTTTCCAGGATCATACAACTTTGTGGCAATTGATCACCATCATGAAGAGGAAGACGCCATTGTTTTTCAAGCGTCGGAGGTCAAAAAGTCAAGGTTGTGAGTGGTCACCATTATATGAAAATTTGAGGCGGGATACAGGACTGAACCGTAACTCCAGGATCTAACAACTTGATACAAATTGATGCACCATGTTGAGAGGAAGATGCTTATTGCTTTTCAAAGGTCAAACGTCAAGGTCGTAGTATCATTAGTAGGAAACGTTGTAGGCAGGAATACAGACCACCTGTAAGCTCCAGGATCTTACAACTTCGTACACATTGATCACCAGATGAAGAAGAGACGCCTAATTGTTTTCAAGGTCGTAGTCTAAGGTCGAAGGCCATAGTGTCACTTTGTAGGAAAAACATGTATGGCGGGATACAGACTGAACCCCAAACCCTGGATCTTACAACTTGGTACAGTTAATTACTTATGATGAGAGGAAGATGCTATTGTTTTTTTCAGGTCAAAGGTCAACATGTCATGCAGCTATTACACGAAAACCTTGTAGGCATAACAGAGATAAACTGTATTTGGGCTAGGACGCATCAGTCTTGTACCTACTGGCACTTATGCAAGTGCAGGATGCATATTGTTTCTCAATTAGCAATGATATTGAATTAGCAATTGAAAGGACAGTACTACCAGTAATTCTGCGTGAAAATGAACCCCACTAAAATCTGTTACGGGCGTATTATGCCACGTTGGCGTTTGCTCTTTTTTATTAGGCTCACTCTGAAACCGAAGGTTCAAGTGACTTTTCCTGATCACCTGTTGTCCGTCGTCTGTCTGTCTGTCGTCTGTCCGTCCGCTCTGTCCGTTAAACTTTTCACATTTTCGACTTCTTCTCAAGGAACCACTAGGCAAATTCACGAAATCTTGGTACATAATCATCCTTGGGTCAAGGGATTCAAAAGTTTGTTCAACATGAAGGACTGGGCCCCCTTCAAAAGGTGAGACTAATCACGAAATGCAAAAATAGGGTGTGTTCATTTAAAGAATCTTCTGTCTCAAAGAACCACTGGGCCAGGAACAGCTGAATTTATCCTGGAAGCTTCCTGATATAGTGAGATTCAAGTTTGTTCAAAATCATGACCCCGGGGGTACGATGGGGCCACAATAGGGGATCTCAAAGTTTACATATGATCTATGATAGGGAAATCTTTAAAAATCTTCTTCTCAAAGAACACGGGCCAGGAAACCTGAGATTTATAGTGGAATCTTCCTGATATAGAAGGAGATTCAAGTTGTTCAAACATAACCCCGGAGGGGTCGAGGCGGCCACAACAGGGATCAAAGTAGTTTTGACATATATTATTATATCGAAAAATTTTAAAAATCTTCTTCTCGAAGACCACGGGCCAGGAAGCTGAAATTATATTTGGAAGCTTCTGTATATGAGATTCAAGTTTGTTCAAATCATGACCCCGGGTACCATGGGGCCACAATAGGTGTTCAAAGTTTCTACATATGATCTAATAAGGAACAATCTTTAAAAATCTTCTTCTCAAGAACCACTTGGCAGGAAAGCTGAAATTATATGGAAGCTTTCTGATATAGAGAATTGCAAAGTTGTGTTCAAATCAATGCACCTCCGACCCGAATGGGGGCCCCACAGTTAGGATCAAAGTTTTTACATATGATTAATAGGGAAAGTCTTTAAAAAATCTTCTTCTCAAGAACAAACTGGACGCAGGAAAGCTGAAATTTATATGGACAGCTGCTGATATAGTGGAGATTCAAGTTTTGTTCAAATCATGACTCCCGGGGTCCGAATGGGGCCACAATAAGGTGATCAATTTTTTTACATATGATTATAAGTAGGAAATCTTTAAAATCTTCTCTCAGTAACCACTGGGCCAGGAAAGCTGAAATTTATA
>CAJDSM010008153.1:0-10732 GCA_903981925.1 Ostrea lurida | reverse complement strand
GCATGCAAGCATATATGGTAGGTACGCCACTTCAGGTGACATAACCTGATATGAATAATCCAGTCGTTATATTCCGCTCCCTATCGATTCGCTACATTAATAATTCTTTATGACACTATGCGCATTCCTAGAAGTTTGAACTCGTACTAATCAATATCATGATACGCTGGCTTAATTAACATTGATACAGTTTGTTATTTTTAATGGTTGGATCAATGTGACATCGTGGTTAACGCGGAACTCTTGTGGGAGACATTAATTCAATATAATGGTAGTGTTCGAATCACGCTCTGGTTTTCTTTCTTTTTATTTCCTTTTCTTAGAAATGTAACAATGCATAATTTACATTTTTTCAGTGAGATTAGAATAGGTTATAATAATCTAGTTAAAATCGTTTTTACATGTAGCATTTCATGTTACGATTAAACACGAGTTTTTTTGTATTTTTTAAATTATTGTTAGGCCTTTTGATATGTATCATGTGTATATGCATGTATTCCCACCGAGACGGTAAACACTCGTGGGTCAACCTTCGGGATATGGCTGTTGTTTGCAAAAACCAGTTAAATGTTAAATGCTTAAATTTTTGCAGCCCTTCACCAGCAAAGGTAACGTCTCCATATGAATGTAACATTTTCAAGCGAGATGCTAACAATATACAATTCATCAATCAAACTCTAGTTAATTTCATTTAAACATCAAATTAACATTATGAACATTTGGCGAGTGGAATATCTTTTGGACAGTACTGTATATAGATTATTTATTCGTGCGACACTGCCTTTTCCGATATACCTGTGTATAGTTACAAACGGTCATGGGCACATTGTTCGGCCTATTCCTTCATATTCTTTTTCACGGTAATAAATCCTTTGACCTGCTATATAGCAGGGCTAATGCGAGTGATGTGGCCTATGGGGCTCTTGTCTTGCTCTATGTCCGATGCTCTTAAACTAGCTAGCTATAAATGATATGCACGCCGGGTCGGGAACTGTAATAACCATTTTTGAATAGACATTTCTTTTTTTTATTTGAGTTATCATACGAAGGACAGTGAGATTGACGGAAAGTGCAATTACTTTAGGGTGTTACCAAAAGTTTTTAGGGCCCAAAGAAGACGAGTATCTCAAAGTACAATTAATGAAGTGTTTGAGCGTGATTAATAAGAAATACACTAATTTTGTAAATTTAAAAATACTACTTGGTTTCTTAGGACTGTCTAAATTCTGCTCTCCGTGTCTTGGCAGAAACGAACAGCCCGTAGTAGCAAAGAATTTAAGCTTTTCTGATTTCTCACGTTCCGACGTAATGCTTATTTGACGCAACAACACAAAACTGACAATACCGGAAATAACGCCGCATACATTGACGGGAATCGAATAAATCTCCGCATATACAGTCAGATATAACCCAGATCAATTAATTAATCAAAGATTGAAGTCACTTCTAACTGTACATGTAACTGGTGTATATAAATTGGTGAAGTAAACAATGTGTTAAACGTAATCATAGTCCCCAAAACAATATTACAAAATCGATTGTATGCAACACGGAACTCCCGAAAAGCGAAGGCAGGATCAGGTGCCATAGAGGAGTAAGCATCCTCTGCTGACCGGTCACACCCGTCATCAAATCTAGTAGGAAAATGACAGTCTAACAAAGGGTATGAAACAAATCAGATCAACATATGACTTAGTGATAATTGTAATCGCAAGCAAGGCATTATAGCGACCATAGAACTTGCGAAATGATGACTTTAAACGAGATTCGTTATAAACCTTGCAATATCATATTTTTTGTTAGTAGTTGGCCTCGCTTTAAAATGGTCTCTACGCATGGCATGTTCTTGCGTATCGAATCAACTGGAGACATACACACCATAAGCGGGTGATAGTGGTACATTACTAATTAGAAAAAGGAAAGTTGGCGATTGCAAAGTCAAAGTCATCACCGCTTATCATATAATGTAGTGTCAGTCTGCCATAGAGTCAATGTTAAGTAAAATAATAATAAATAATAAAATACACTTATATAGCGCCTTATCTAAAAATACTCTAAGCGCTATACAGCATCCTAAAATTTACAATTAACCATAGAATACAAAACGAAAATACCTTACACATTTAAAACATGTCATAATAGATAAACAGTACAAATTTAACAGTAGCTATTTAATGGTTATAGGAATTTACAAGAAAAGATGAGTTTTTAAAAGACGTTTACAACATTCAAAGATTTTTGGCGTTTCTGAGCTGGCTAGGCAGATTGTTCCAGAGTGTGGATGCAGCCTTGTCGAATCTGCGTTTACCGCTAGGTCTTTAGTTCTGACTGATGGTACAGTTAGTAGATTTGCGGGTTGTATGGAATAATGAGTTCCGTTAGATATCCTGGACAAGCTTGTGGAGACTTTTAAACACATATAGGAGAATTTTGTACTGGATTACGATAACAACGGGAAGCCAATGAAGATTTGATCCAGAACAGGTGTGATATGATCATGTTTTCTCAAAATATCCAAATATGAAGCATATCCGTCAGATTCTGTGGTGTACTTTATTTCGAGTTCGTCAGGATATGTCAAATGGACATAATTATGAAAACTATGATTGTTAATTGATAAGATACCATCTATATACCTATATGTAAGGTTGAAGGTTTTGTTTTTATCCCGTAACAGTTTTTTATCAAACTCTGCTTCATATGAATATAATAAGTCTGCCAATAAGGGGCACAATTAGTGCCCATAGGAATACCAACAGATTGCACTTCAGGTGAGCAATCAGAGTGGTTTCTACCAAAATATGTATCTTGTTTCCTAACGACCAGAAACGTGCATTTTTGGGTGCCGTTTTTGTTAAAAAAACAAATACATGTATCTATTATCAAAAGCCTGGATTTTAATTTATCGTGATAATTTTTGTATAAAGTGTGGAGAAATCATAGGTTTTGATGCAGTTAATTTTAGAATAATCTCGTATCTAACGTCATATATGGTGAATGGAATTGTTACAGTTGAAAGTTCATCAAAAAGAGATTGATAGTTTTTTTTTTTCTTCTCCGATGTGCACGCACGTGCCTGTTGGCGTATAGGGAGCTACGCGCCTGCTTTCGATCTAAATGCTCTTTTCATATAGTTTCATGGCTCAATGCGAGAAAGGACTTCATTGTCTTTCTTTGCGCCATTGCCCAATCTTCATAATTCTGTGATTTTACCTTTGATATAGGCCTAAGTTTGATCAATCTAGCAAAATACGACTTTTCAAACTTCCTTACTTGATGTGTATGTATAAAAGTTCCTCCAAATATCTATTTGATGGGATGGGGCTATTTTAAAACTACTAATAATCATCAGCTTCTTTTATCCATGGTTTTCAATAAGAAACATGCAAAACTTTTAACATTCACAATTTTATTGCATGAAAAAGTAAATATTCACATTTGAAAAAAAAATCAATATAACTTGTACTTCTTTATAGTTAATTGACAATAAAACTGACATGTGATGATAAAAGAATCATGTAAATTCCTGAAAAAAAAACATTCACCAACAATGATTCATCACACAACATTCTGAAGAGGGAAAAAAACACCTGTTATAACATTCCTTATCAATGACCTTATATAACCGAGGTCAAATACAAAATTGTGCACATCAAAATACATAATCATTACATTAATACATATTCATGATTCAAACGTTATACATATATATTACAGTGTTGAATTATGATATTTCTGTCCAGAACATTTCTTCCTTCCCACATTCATTGCACTCTAAATCACTCTTATCTCTCTTTCTTAAATCAAAGAAGAAAATTCAACATGTTCATAGAATTCACCTGAGATGTTGTCATGCATTCACATTGCAGAAAGCATCTGTAGATTGTATGTAAAGTACATGTAATTATTGAAATTCACATCATAAAAAAATCAGATTAGATGTGAAGAAGTCAATATATCATTATCATCAAGATAATATACAGGATTTATTCTGGTCTGGGTTATTTCCCTCTGCCCTCTCAATGGCAAGGATAATCTGGGTGAAGACTTCTGTCACACTCTGTAATCAACAACAAAAAAATCTATTACTTTAAATTCACAACACAGGGCCTCCAGAACATTTGTGTATATAAAGAGTGATAAAAAATTGAAACATAAGGCCATGCCAATTTGTAATCCATTTATACAGATTTGCCCGCTTCTACTTCTAAAAAAAGTTATGTCAGATAGCGCTCCCAAAATATCTGCCTAATTGTTTTTAAACTTTAAAACCAAGTGCACAAAACAGCAAGATACACTTGGATGACAAATGACAGACAAGCTCTTGAGAAAGTTCTTGACAGTGCAATATGGTGTTTTGAAGTTTTTTTCCTATCTTTCCATGTACGATACTTCAAAACACTAATTGAAATATATTAAGTTCATGTGGTAAACAACTTTAGATCTTTAATTTTAAGAGCTCACTTTTTGTATTTGCTCACTTCAGAATGTTTATCTCCAAAATGAAAAATAATATTTGTACAATAATTTCACTCTCCCGCCTCAATTTTTTTGTTTGAAAATCCAAAGAACTATTTTACACATTGGCGTGGTCTAACCATATCTAATATGTGCAAGGAATGTGTATAAATCTACACACAAATGTCTAAGGTTAGAAAAATAACGTATTTCTCATTATTTCATTTTTAATGATATATATACACACTATGCACAACAAAAATGCGTCAAAGACAGAAATGGCCGGGTTGCTGTAAATATGTTGATTTCTATTGTGTTGAATACAAAAAGGCGAAGTTAACATTGTGTCAAACGTAATCATAATCCAAAAAACATATACAAAATCGAGTGTAGGGCAACACGGACCTCCGACAAAAGCGAAGGTAGGATCAGGGGCCATGGAGGAGTAAGCATCCTCTGCTGACCGGTCACACCCGCCGTGAGCCCTTAGTCGAAATAAAGTAAACGGGATTACCCGTAGTCAAATCTAGTAGGAAAATGACAGTCTAACAAAGGGTATGAAACAAATCAGTCAACATATGACTTAGTGATAATTTGTAATCGCAAACAAGGTCATTATAGCGACCGTAGAATTTGCGAAATGATGACTTTAAACGAGATTCGTTATAACCCTGCAGCATCAACTTTTTTGTTAGTAGTTGAATAAAGTACAGGAATACAGGGTGTCAAGCCATTTTTGACCAAACTGACCCAATAACCTAATATAGGAAAATAGGATTGGAAAATTAGGATTTTTCCATTCAAAATATAGGTATATATAGGATATTTTCACGAATTTTAAACCTATAGTATGACCTCTCCTACCTTTAACCATACACACCTCCCCCTTTTTTACTCAATGCAGATATAACATTGTATAATCAAATAAAACATGTTCTGAAGAGTTCTAGGCCATTTGTACGATTTTAAAGTCATGTACCAGAGATTATATAACTGTATTTGTTAATCAAATCTAATAAAGATCATATTTACATGTGTATGAAAAAGATATGTTGCTGATCCGACAGTTAGATTGCCCAAATACATTCAAATTATATCAAATGATTCATTAAAAATTTGTTTTTGATAAAAAACAAATGTCTTCCCTCCTCCCTAAATTGAAGTTGCTCCCAAATTACTACCCTATGCCTTTAATGTTACTATCACAGATCTTGTATGGAGAAGATAGCACAAGCAGGAACATAGACATGATGAACTGTGCTTTGAGAGAGATGGTGAAAATATTTCAAAACCGATGTGACCACTTGCACATTGAAAAAAGCTACAAAACACTCTCTCCTGTTGGTTTGTAAAATTGTAGGAAAATACGTAATATCCCTAGTTCAAACAACTATGACCAACATGTATGATAATAAGAGTATTGAAATTTTTGTTCAAAGCTTCCAAGTATGTCATATAAAGAAGACGGAGTGTTTCACAGCTATTTTACATCCACACCCCTCTTTAGATCCGATATAACATTTATGATAACAATTGGATCCTCCTGACCCTGACAAACATGCACATCTACAAATGGCATGAAGCCATTGTACAAAGTTTTCAGGCTATTTATGAAAAGGGCTCGTACGGAGAAGTGTTCACGAGATTTTGGTGACAGACGGCCAGAAATACAGAGAACAATATAATAGTCATTCTCCCCTGCGAAGAGAGGGCTTCCAGGGAGACATAATAGAGATTTATAGATTAACTATAAATCA
The DNA here is from genome assembly GCA_903981925.1 of Ostrea lurida. NCBI lineage: Eukaryota > Metazoa > Mollusca > Bivalvia > Ostreida > Ostreidae > Ostrea > Ostrea lurida. Next base: position 4,517 of record CAJDSM010008153.1, on the reverse strand, counting down.
TTTATTTTAGCGGACTTTAAAAATCATCTAATTCCGGATTTTTTGCAAAAAGCATATTCCGGAATTTTTTCCCGGAAAATAGTTAGCTAATAGCGGTTAGCGCTTCTTTTATGACCTAAGCAAATTACAGGAAGAAAGGTCAGAAACACGTGTCGGTGGAAAATTTTTAATGCACTAGTATCGAATTATCAACAAACCAAACCTCAAAAATCAAAGGAATTATTGTCTTGATAAGAAAGGCGGTTCTTATGTTGTGTAAAGAACAACATATAGTATTCAAAGGCAAAACAATAATAGGAATGAATTGGGTCTTTTGTCGTATCGGGTACTACAAATATGTACCCCGGGGTACGGATATGTTAATACAAGAATGTACCATCTATTTTGGTCATTGCCGGAAATATGTACCCTGCATCCGTCCGCATGTACCCTGCGTTTTCAAGTATCGGGAATCGGAATCACGTGACACAATTTTCAGCTTCGGTTACAGCAATATGGCGGCAAACGAAAGTTATGAATTAAATCCATTTCCATTGACCTATCACTGTACACTTTCTGGTTTCAAATATCGCATTTTACGTACATTGTACATCTGGTTCTATAAAAATTAAACCGAAACCCAGTTGTCGATCGTCACGTCAACATCAAATGCCGTTCGCGGAACTACGAGATTTCGATTTAGGTAACACATACAATTAAGCGCAGGGTAACATATTCCGGCAATCTGACCAAAAAAACGGGTACAATTCTTTGTATACATTCCGTACCCGGGGTACATTTTGTAGTACCCGATACCGAAAAGACCAATTCAAGCCATAATAGGTTACAACAAAATAATTATTGCAGATGCACTGTCACGCAAGCAATTTAAAACATTTCAGGAATTGGCCCCACAAGCAAACAAGACATACCACAGAAAAAATTACCAGTCAGAATTTCAGCAATTGATGTCAGAAATGAACGTAGCCAATTGTTACATTTAGCAACAGCCAAAAAGACTCAGGAAACATAAGGTCAAGGAATAAGAGCTTTGAGGATTTTCAGGATTCATTTAACCTGATCAAAATTATGGCCCCAAACATTTGAATCAAAATTGTTCTATTCATTTAGGTTACATGTCAGCAAAGATTTATCAAAGTGGCAACAGCTAGAACTTACATTTCGGCTATTTCTACAAATTAAAAATTCAAAATGGCGCGATGAAACTCAAAAACTTTCTTGTTAAGAAAGCTCTTGGAAGGATACAGAAGAAGTCCAAGTCAAATGATGCCAGACCTTCCAATTACATCAAATATATTGAAACAAATACTACAAATTGCATTGGTTTGTATTAACTACTATGAGTGCAAACTGTTTCAAGCAAGCCTAACACTTTAGCATTTTTCGGTTTCTTTAGGGGTTGGTGAAATGACGTAAAAAATCAAAAAAGACCTGGGACATGCAATTGATTATGAAGACATAACAATGTTTAGGGAAGAAACACAAATACAAATAAAACTAAAGATTCGAAAGTTGATCAAACAGGAAAGGAAAACACAGTTACTATTCAAAATGGCCAATTTGGGGCTGAAATACAACCAGTTAAAATTATACAAAGAGTACCTAGCAGTACGCCCCCAGTGCAGGGGAAGTTGTCTGTCATTTTGTGTGGACCATATCCTTGACGAGATACCAATGTTACTGCAGTTTTAAACAACAGTTTTTGGCAAAGATAGGGTTAGAATGTAAAAGGTACAAAGTCTCATTTCGTTTTAGAATTGGGGCAGCAAACCAGGACAGCAATGTTTGGCATGTCGGAAGAAGAAATCTGTAGAGCAGGGGAAGGTGGAATCCTAAGCATATAAAATTACCCTTGTTAGGATTTAATACTAAATTTTAAGTATAAAATATTGTTCAATTCCATTAATGAAATACAAGCTTTTATGTCTCCTTATACCTTTCAGAACAACATGTTTATGGGTAGTGGCTCATCAATAGCAAAAAGAGCATTTTTAGCAGCTAGAATCAGAACCCAGATGGAGTTAACTTGGGATGATGGATAGCATTAAAAGTGGCTATTTTGGTGGCAACGGAAAAGGGGGTATGGGCTGGTATGAAATGTACCAAAAAAATCAAAAAGACAATTGTTGAAAAGTTGCAGACCCTCCTTGATTACATTATGTTAACATTGGTGGGTGCAATAATGTTGGATACACACACCAATCAAAAAGCTTTATCAAGATTGAAATCTACTGTTGAAAAAATTGGAAACTATACCCAATACAAAGGTAATATGGTCACAAATTATTTGCCTAGAAAAAATTGGCATTTCATCAGCATAACATTTGAAAAAATGGAATAATTCTGGCCAAAGAATCAAACAGGTTCAATTGGCTTCGTATTAATAGTACGAATAATGGGGGGTGCTACATCAAGTATTTTGGATATAAACATGTAAACACTGAGCTATTTGAGAGACGATGGAGTCCAATTATCAATTATTGGCAATGAAATTTTCTGAACAATATATAGGCAGGTAAGAAACAAATTATAAACCAATGATGGTCAAGTGTAATCCAAAGTTATAACTTAGAAGTGACGAGGGATACAAGGATTGTGGCCAGGTCTTGGATCCCAGGAACATAGCCCGCTTCCCCACACTTGGTGGCGGTGGCTTCAATGGTTTGATCATATTTGTAACCATTTCCGCCATGTGGAAGAATGCGCGTCTGGTTCCTGTGATGGGACGTTGAATGAATTTGATTGGACAATATTGCATGTATTTGAAAATAATTGGTGACAATTGGTCGCATATATATTGATAGACTTTTGATTGCCGATCACCGGAATCTTAGTCATGCTGGTTTTTTGATTGAAGAAAATTGATATATTTTAATGATTGATGTTTGGGGGGGTAATTGCGCAAATCTTCTCATTGCCGTCAACCGGAATGAGAAGTATGCAAAATTGTTCGTTGTTTGTTTTTATAATATATAACATTAAGGCAATGATGTGTTTTTGGCCTATTCATATTGGTTCAATACACAGGTGTAATTTGCATTGTAAAATTTTAATTTTAAACTTTTAAATTTTACTTCATTTGCCTAGTTGCCAAGACCAATAAGAACCACAAAGGGGGGCTTAGGGGTCTATCAAATACGAGTCAATAAAAATGTAAATAGGTATTTATGTTATGCCTTTATTTAATCTAGGACAAGGTCAGCCTTTATACAACTACAATGTGCGCTACACAATTGTTTACGTATAGCAAAGTCTGGTCATATAAAATAAGATTATAGATTTAAACTATAAACCATTTATTTTAGCGCACTTTTTAAAATATTTAATTCCGATTTTTGCGAAAACTATTCCGGAATTCTTTCGCCGGAAAAGTTAGCTATCAGGTTAGCGCTTCTCTTTATGACTAAGCAATCTACAGGAGAAAGGTCAGAAAAACCGTTGGGAAATTTTTTAATTCCCTTCCCACCCCATCCCAATATCTTAAGAATGTTTACTGCGCAAAAAGTATTTATTTTTCAGGTAACAAGAGGCATTGTTTCCGTGTTTGGATAAATTAGACAACCACAAGGAAGTGCGTTCGAATAGACTGTTCTTGGCAACTAGCATGGACCAGAAAGGAATAAAGTAGAAGAAGCGCGTCTGGTTTCCTGTGAATGGACGTTGAATGAATTTTGGATTGGACAATATTGGCATGTATTGATAATTTGGTGACAATTTGGTCGCAGATCCATATATATGAGACTTTGATTGCCCGATCACCGGAATCTTAGTCATCTGGTTTTTTGATTGATTGAGAAATGTGATTTTAATGATTGATGTTTTGGGGGGGGTAATTGCAAATCTTCTCATTGCCGTCAACCGGAAATGATAAGATATCAAAATTGCTTGTTGTTTTGTTTATAATATAACATTAGGCAATGATGTGTTTTGTTCGCCTATACCAATTTGGTGTCCAATACACAAGGTGTAATTTGCATTGTAATTTTAATTTTAACTTTTAAAATTTTACTCAGGTGCCTAGTTGCCAAGACAATAAGAGCCACAAAGGGGGGTTATGGGGTCTATCAAATTAGGGAGTCAAAAAATGAAATAGGTAATTTAGTTATTCTTATTTCAATCTAGGGACAGTCAGCCTTTTATACAACAGCAATTGTGCACTTACACAATTGTTTGGACGTTAGCAAAGTCGGTCATAATAAATAGTTTGTCATATCAAATTCCAAAGGCAATTTTTTTTTGGTTAGAATTGAATACTCCACAAGATTGAATGAACACCAAGGACAATATTGCTATATCCTGTTTAGCTTGCTTATACTATAAGGCAATAACTATAAGCATTAACACGCATCCATAGCCCTATCTTCAGTTAAAATACTCTTCAATATCAAAATGACATATAGGAAATGTAACAAAAACCTTTTTTTCTTCTATGATTTGATAAAAATATAGGATATTTTAGTCAATATATAGGAAATTTTGGTAATAATCTAAATATGGAAATTAGCAAAACCCTGAAA
>CAJDSM010008137.1:0-10230 GCA_903981925.1 Ostrea lurida | reverse complement strand
CAGAACCTTTCACATATCAACAACATCAAAACATATGACTTTCAACACTTACACGACATCCCGCACGATAAATTAAAGACAAGGCTTTGTAGCATTTATAGACAGTGTTTCTTTAACAAAAATGGAAAAAGGAAATATTCTTATCTAGTGATAAGCCATCCAAAAAATATTTTGTTGAACTCCACTCCGATTCCATACACACAGTACTCTGAAGTTGATATCAAAGCAATGCTGGAGTTCCTCATTGACAATACTTTGTAGTTTTTGGCAGTCAGGTCTTCCAACAGTCTGTTGGAATTCCAATAGGACTAATTGTGCTCCTTTATTAGCTGACCTATTTTATATTCTATGAGGCAGAATTCATTCAAAAGCTTCTACATGAAAAGAAAAATCTCTAGCGGTGGCCTTTAATTCAACATTTCGATATATTGACGATGTTTAATCTATCAATGATAATGATTTCCATTCATATGTCGATTCGATACATGTATATCCAACGAACTAGAAATAAGGACACCACATAGTCTTCCATGTCTGCTTCGTACTTGGATATTTTATTGAACATTGACATTAACGGCAAACTAACTACTCAACTTTATGACAAACGGGACGATTTCAGCTTCTCCATCGTCACTTCCCATATTTATAGAGCAATATTCCATCATCACCTGTATATGGTGTGTATGTCTCTCAACTATTCGATACGCAAGAGCTTGTTCTGTGTAGATCAGTTTTTGAATCGAGGCAATCTACTTAAGATAAGTTGTTACAGAGGTTTCAACAGTCACGTTAAAGGCAGCATTTCGTAAATTCTATGGTCGTATATACAATTTAGTTTACCAATATAGACTATCATTGAGTCAAATGCTGTCTGATGTGTTTCATAGCCATGTTAAGCCGTTTTTCACACACTGATTTGGACTACGGATTGGTTCCGTTACCCGATCAAGACTATAGCTCACGGCGGGTGTGACCGGTCAACAGGGATGCTTACTCCTCTTGAGGCACCTGATCCCACCTCTGGTGTGTCCAGAGTCCGTGATTGCCCAACTCTTGTTTTTGTATTCTATTTATGATTTACGAGATTATCACTGTTCGTATCTTTGCCTTCATATAAACGGGTGAAACACAATAAAGGGAACAGTAGTGTTGCACTTGGGGTGAAATTTTGATGTCTTTATTTTGCCCCAAAAAAATATTTTTTCTAAAGAGTAGAGTACCTAAAGGAACCAAAACATAAGTGGTTTTTGATATTCAGATTAAAACTTTATATTTTGCATGCTGATAATTACTCATTTTCACAGGTTACGGACACTACAAGTGTATCTTTCTTTGAAATAAATATTGAAAGCTGTTAATAACATTATTTTTTCAACTGTTGAAAAGTAAACACATATGAAAGTACATAACATGGACATATTTTGACTAGAAAAGGTTTTAACACTTTAAAATGAACACATTTCTTACCTGGTATATTTTTGTTAATAATGACAGTATTTCAAATTACATGAACACTTTGATACCAATTTTAATAAAGGAAATTTCATTTCAAACAACATTTTTTTATGCCTTTGTTTAAATAAAGATATTTCCATTAAGATAAGAAATTGCATTTTCATAAATTTTCTGAAATAATTTTATATAGCCTTATAGTTACGGACACTACAAAATTGAAATATTTGTATTTGGCTTTGGGTGTGGAAAAAAACATTCTATAAACTCTGAACTATTAGAAATCAGATGCAAATGATAATTGAGAACAATGCATGAAAAATTGACATTATTCAAGCAAAAAAGATCTATTTGCAATACACTTGTCAAAGCTTCAACATATAGTATGAAATTAGAAAACGTAAGAATGTAGCTCGCTTTTCCTCAATGCAAGGGTTTTTTATATTGTGAAGCATACCTTTTATCTTTACACAGTTAGATATATACTATTTGTTCTGATATTGATGTCAGTATTTTTTTCTTAAATAGTTTCAATATTTTGTAGTGTCCGTAACCAAACTGCTCCCACTGTTAACGTTTTGAATGCAAATATTTGCTTTAAATACATGTTTAAGATAATTTCTAATAAGCAATTAGACATTTGAAGCAATACATCACAAGATAACTGGCTATGCATAATTTTCCCTTAAAATTCTATGTATCTGTAGGTGTTAAGTTAATTTTTTTTATTTTCTTGCAGTAAAATAAAAATACCCATAGTCTAAATAATTTCTGGCTAATAAACACCTACATACATTAAACTTAAATAATAAACTGCTTTGAAAATTTCTCTGCAATTTTTGGAGAAAAAATAAAGTTTTAAGTTTTCAACTTTTGGGTTACGGACACTACACATTCTTTAGTTATTTATAAGGGATGGGAATTATCCTAAATAGTGAATTCCTACAAGGTTTATAAATGTAACACAGTTGACTTCAACATTGAAAAAAAATGTAGTGTGTCATCTGTTTTAATTTCCATTTCAATAGCAATAGCTTATGTCATGCTGAAGAACACCCCAATGATGCTGCATATGAAAATGATGCGATTTGGCTTTCCAAATTAGTTGCATCATCACAATGAGAGTAAAAAAATAAAGTATTATAATATTGATTAACCTGTAGAACAAACTTCTGACCTTTTGTAAAAATATCAGCATTAGAGTTTTAAAAACAGGCTGCTTCAAACTGATCAAAATACAGGTTACGGACACTACAGGATTTTGTAGTGTCCGTAACCACATTTGTAATGATACCAGAGAAACAGTGGTAATGATCAGGGAAAAACCCCACCAATATCTCAGCATCTACATGAAAATATCTATTCTAAAAATTAAATAATGATATCTATAAAGCTTTCTAATTTCATAGAATTTAAGTGGTTACGGACACTACGGTTTTTTGAAAAATCTTAATTTAGCATTAAAAACATGATGAATTAAATTAAAAGGTTTGCATGGCTCAATAATTAAATTTTGCACACGGTCTCCCTATCTGTTCTATTACAATTTTCAGGTTTATATCCGTGTAAACCTAATTTTATGGTTCATACTGTATAAACTGAACTTCGTACGTCACAATCTATACGTCACAAAAGGAAAAAAATCAAGGTGTATAACAAAACCATCTGACATATCAATGTTGTTGTTGATGGGGTGTACGGCTAAACACAACAGGAAAAGCCATTATGGTTTGTACAACTGGTCAAACTTTACGGCACTTCACGTATACAATCTCTCTTCGTGAATGATTTTTTAACGGGACAAAGAGCAATATACTCTATAAAAAAATCCATATTGATATTAAATAATTTTCCAATTGGAATGTTATAGGTCACATATTCATAATATGATACGTCGTTATATACATTTCTATAAATTTACACATACATGTAAATATATTTCATTCCAACTTTGTTAAATATACATGTAACATAACAATTAATGCATTTGTTACGTGTTTGTAACATACAGATTTTCGCCATTATTCCTTGATTTTTGATTTAAAATAAATTATCTCATTTGAGTTCATGCATCAGAATTTTCTTTAAACTAATTTCGATTTGTAAAAGACACTTGTAAACACATGTAGTTCTTGTTTTCAAAATGGACCAGGGATGAATGGAATTTTTCCTGATATACGAATTGAAAAGAAGATCGATCCTTAATGCTTTCATAGCTTTTAATTGTAAATTCTCCATTTCAATCATTCCCGGTCCCTTGTCAACCTGTTTCCCATCAAAGTGTATCTTTTTATTCTCTCTTCATTTCCCCGGAGACAATTAAAGATTACTTTCTTGATTCTCCTGATAGTTTTACCCAATAATCGTGAAATCATTGCGCTGTAGCAATTTACCGTGAAGAGTTAGTTTTCCGGGTTTTTTCTTTCGACTATCTTATTTTTTTCTCTTAATTTCTTTACTATTTCTGTCCATTTTCTATGATAACAGTTGTCAAAACCTAGGCATACCGAAATCTATTTTAAGACTTTCTTATACATAAGTTGCGATATAAAATCATTTCAACCTCAACTAGTTGGACCAATGGGGCATTAGAATAGTGAGCCCTATATCGCGAACGGGTAAATGGAGTAGTCTGTCGTCGAAATCAGTGTTTAAATTATCGCCTCAGTTGGTATATGCATGCAAGATGTCATACAGCATGTTAAATCGTTACAGCAGCAATGCAATTTGCAAAATGCTGACTTTAAACGAGGCTGATGAAATCCCTGTAACGTCAACTTATTCAATTTAAATCTGGCCATACATCGTATTGAATCACTATGCTGGTAATAATGAAATTCCGTTAAATATGGTAAGTTGTTGATGGACTATATGATGATGATGATGATGGATAGTTATTATGCTGTTAACATCTATGTTCGTTAAAACAAGTATGAAGTAGATGTGGAAGATTCTGTGGTGCCTTTTATTTCAAGTACACTGTGAAATATCAAATCGACATATAAATGAAAAATAATATTGTTAATAGATAGCACGTCGTCCACATATCTAAATGTCGAGTTGAAGGCCACAGTATGAGATTTTCTTCTTCTCCTGTATGAACTTTTGAATAAATCCTGCCTCGTGCAAATACAAGGAGAAGAAAATAATAATGGAGCACAATCCGTGTCCATTGGAATTCCAACAGACTGTTGAATGATCTGATCGCCAAAGACTATGAAGATATTGTCAGTGAAAAACTCCAGCATTTTTTTAAATATGAACTTATAGAGTACAATTGTGTAGAATCAGCAGGGGTGTATTTGACGAAGTAATATTTTAAATTACTGATCAAAATATGAATATTTTCTTGTCCCTATTTCATTGAAACAGCTGCCTATGATATCAAAAAGCCCAGTCTTTTACTGAAGAATGGTTGTATAAAGTGTTGAAAAGTCATATGTTGAAGATTTGATAAATGTTTTGTGATATCAAAGTTGGTAAAAGGTCCTGAGTACATTTGATTTACACCAGTTCTGGAATATGCTAGATCTATAATACAAGACGCCTGAATTTTCTCCTTCACTGCATTAGCATTACCACCGAAGCACGACTAACGACGACGACCAAAATTAAAAATAAATCTAAATTAGGTCACGTGAGTGACTCGGGTGATTTAAAAAGAGCAAATAGCAAATGAACTAATAGTATCTATTATCGAAATTTTCCAACAATGAAACTCGAACTGTAATTCAGTTTCTTACTTTAGAGCTCTATAGCATACCATAGTATGTGATTATCTTCGAGCACAGAGACTCTAAAGTTAATACAGACGAATCCCTATTAGTGGATTCTTGGAGGGTTTTCTCTACAAGTTGTTCTTGATCTTTGCGTTGCTGTGGTGTAATTACTCACAATTTATCAGTAATTTGGATTTCAGATGGTACTTATCTGGGGGTTTTTCTTTGCCCTTGGCGAGTTTTCATTTCCGCAGCTTCTACAATTTATTTCCTCTCCCTGATTAAGGTAGTCATTCAAAATGGCATCTGTTAGGACAAGTTATCATTTGGAATTTATCAAAACGAAAAAACCTGACAATTGCGGCTTTTGGGTAACCTTGTAACCTTGTCGATGCATTCTTGTCACTCATTCATGAAACTCCGCGCAGGGTGTGAACATTTTAAAAGAAACTGCAACGCCTCTTGCGGAGGTACTTCATGAAGTGCGTTCGTATTTTCAAAAATGAAATATATGTGATGGTATAAATATATTTCTGTTTATTTTTGTCAGAATTACAAGCCGATAAATAAATTAATACATCATGTCATGAAGTCTAATAACGTTTTCCATACCATTCTTTACGTAATGATTTTGACTATGGATTAATACTTCCTTACCCGAACTTAGTGGTAAGTCTTCCAGGGAAGCACGCGTCCGCGCATAAGTCCTACTTCACAATAGGAGAAAGAAATGAATGTCGCGCCACCACAGCGACCCATGACGAACGCATGTGCCCACCCCAAACACAACCCTACCTGGCCTATAACAATCTGCTACCATCATCACAATCAATTTCATAACTTCACACTGAATCAACCAATCCTTACAGCAAACACATTAACTCATTAAAGTATATCATGGCAAAAAAAGATTTATATAATTATTAATATTCTTTGTCAGAATTTCAGTAACTGTTCAAGTTTACCAGAATGATCAATGCATTTATTCCTAACATGATAGAGAATTATAGTGAAGATAAGATATTTTATGATGATGTCCAATTTGTGAGTTCTATATGAATAAAGACATATTTAATTTCAATGTTCTCAGGCGCCTCTATTCATATACTTGTGACAAATTTTGTTCATGTCAAAAAATTAAATTTGCACCCGTTCAATACTAGGGAACGTGGAATGTGGCAGACTGTCAGAAACTATGTTACACGCGATACAATTCTCCATACTGATGCTCTGTTTGCCAATTCCTAGGAAGCATGGCCTGTGTGTTCCTGACAAAAATGGGCAGAATTTGACGCATGTGAACAAATTTTAGGTACTTCTAAGTTGCCGTCAAACTAGCTTCAAGTGGACAATGTGGCAGATTGAAAACTGTGATTACTACGATACAGTGTCCATATGATGCAGAGTGCAATATCAGGAAGCTCGTCTGTGTTGGTTCCTGAGAAAAATGTGACAGAAATTTGTCCATGTTAAAAATATTTCTAAGTCGCTCAAACAGTGGACGTTGACCATGCGGCAGATTGGAAACTCGCTGTCTAACGATAGCAGATCCCATACCTGATGCTTGTGCCATATATCAGGAAGTCCTGGCGCTGATGTAAGTGGTCCCTGAGAGAAATGTGAACAGATTGTCTTATTGATTAAAATATTCTAAGTTGACGTTCAAACAGCGAAATAGTTGACATGCGTCCAGATTGCGAAACTGCGTATTACACGGATACAGTATGTCTCATGACTGGATGCTCTACTGCCAAATATCCAGGAAGCTGTCTATGTAGTTTCTGAGATAAATGTTACAGAAAATTTTGTGACGCCGACGACGCCAGACACAGGACGACTAATTAAAAGCGATCCCTATATGTCGCCTCCGCTAACGCAGGCAGGCGACACAATAAGAACGTGACACATTTCCAAAAAACGTTCCTCACCAGCAATGCTTGAAGCCTTAAAACTTTGAAAAGCTAAGGAAATAAAAAAAAAATATAGAAACCCCAAAAACGTCTAAATCTCAAGCCAATAGCCTGTAAAGGAGAAGATCGAGCTTTGCATGTAGGGGTTAAATCTTGTGTGGCACGTCAAAAGGGTTGTTTATTTTTCCTAAGCAGCTGAACCCACCTCAGGTATTTCGAGATGTCCGCGTTTTGCACTTGTACTCTTTATAGGATTTATGACACTGATCATTATCTTCATCTTTTGATTCATCACTTCTATATATATTGTCTGTTTGGCACTGACAGCACTACAGTGTAGGTGCGGTTATAGTGTAGCTAGTACGTATGAAATCACTAGTTATAATAAAACAAATGAATCCAATTTGTTAAACCATTATCATCAGAAAGTATGATTCAATAAATTTCATTATATGCGACGATCTTAAATCTTTTGCAGTTCATGACAAATGATCAGCCAGATTTTCCTTTATTTATCTTTCATTACCAATAAGTATTGCTGTTTGAGGGAATGCTTATGAACTTACAGGTAGCTGATGTTGTACTTACAAAAATAAACACGCTATGATTGTTTTTCTAACCTCTTAGGTTTCCCGTTTAATCCCAGTCTAGCAGAAAATCCTATGAAATCAATCCACCTCACAATACTGACTCTGCTCTTTGACCCTTGACAATATTTGTTGAAGGTTTAGTGATCTAGTGATCCTTTGATGATTGCCTTTGCTTCTACCACGTTCGCAAGATTTTTTTAGTAATAGTCAATGGTGACCTTGATCACTGACCTTAATCAATAGGTTCCATACTCTCTTCATGGGCAATATTTGTGAAAGGTTTGATGATCCTCTGATGGATGCTGTGTCCAGGGGCGGATCCAGGAATTCTGGTTAGGGGAGGCGTGGATTTTTTTTTTCAGAGGCAGGGGGTCTGAGGGCCGCCTTAAGGCCCCCAGTGGGCCCAGGGCTGCGCCCTGGTGGGGGTCCAGGGGTCGAAGCCCCCGGAAGCTCCTGTAATTTCAGTGATTCTTTGGAGTTTAAATTTAAACCGATATTATATTCTAGCCCTCATTGATGTGAAGTACAGTCTCCTCGCAGGGCCTAACCAGCGAATTTCCATTGGAGGAGTGCACACTAGACTAAGGTATATGAGTTTAAAAATAGGTCTTGCTAGTCAGGGCCCCCCAGTGGTCATTAGGGAATAAACCTTGGTATGTGGGGTCCAGGGGCGCGAAGGCCCCGGAAGCTGGTAGAGGTTTTAATATTTTGATTGCGTCTGGGGGGCGGGGGGTGTTTTTGTGGTGGGTTTTGGGGGGGGGGGCGGCGTACGCCCGGTACGCCTTTCCTTGAATCCGCGCCTGGTGTCATCAACCTTTTTAGCAGTACTTAATAGTGATCTTGGCTCTTGAACCCTGACCTTGAAAATCAATATGGTTCTTCTTCTCCCCATAATTAACATTTATGGAAGGTTTAGTGATTATTTAATGAATGTCATTGCCTCTATCATGTTCACAAGATTTTTAGCAAGTCAATAGTGACCTTGACCTTTGACCCATGACCTTGAAAATCAAAAGGGTACAACCTCTTTTCATGGGTAATCGGTGGGTGTGGAAGGTTTGATGATCCTCTGATGAAAGCCCTTTCTTCAAACCTGTTTACAAGATTTTTATGTCACTTTGACCTTTGACCTTGAAAATCATTAAGTGTTATCCTCGCTTTATGGGCAACATTTTTGAAACGTTTGAAGATCCTTTGATAAATACCCTTGCTTCTATCTTGTTCAATGGAGATATACACTTTCGTAAAGTTTCAGTCTGATTAGTGGAAGCCTTTTTCAGTTTTTGTTCGAAAACTGAAAAACACCCCTTTTCATGAAAATAAGCTCTATATCACTTAAACGTAAAATCAGAAATGATCAAAAATCGAAAGGGAGCTGACCTCAATGGATATTGCACTGACCTAAAGTTTAACATTATTGGTGCAAGCTCTTTCGAGTTATCGCGCGAAAACTGTTTGTGACGGACGGAAGGATGGATGGACGAACGGAAATAAATCTGATTACTAAAGGTCCCCCGACGATCGGCGGGGACTCTAATTATATGCGATATGACTACTTTCAAATGGTAGGGTGTAAATATATCGTAGTGTTGATCAGGCATTAATCTTCATTGAAATCACGTGGCAGTGTTGTTGAGAGAAAGCCTTTACAATACTAGTACACGAAAGAAAATTTTAGTTCTGGCCCCAGGACAAAATATCAAAATAACCACAACGCAACTGATTCGCCATCATTCTCAATATACATGTAGATGTCAAACCTTTCGTTCAACCATCAGTGTAAATAGGGTATAATACAGAAAAATATTTTTACGGTACAATTCATTCTGTTTGATTGAGGAAGTTGACCGAACCAATAGAAAGTTTTTCTTTGCTTTACAATCATTTTATGTTTTTTATCTCCCATGCATGGAGACAGAGAATATAAATGCTACATTAAGTTAATTGTTAAGAGCCGACAGATTGACAAAGGATAAAACGCAAAATTTACATCTAGATAGCCAATGGTGTCAAATTAACATCAATTCCTGACAGTAATATTGAAAACGAATTGGTAAAAGTTACTAATGAATACCAATAATATATCAATGGTAAGCGTGCCTGGTAGTTTTCAATAGACTCTTTTGGCTTTCAAATGAGATTGAGATGTAAATGGAAGAAACAGAATCCGGAGGGAATAATAAATTCCGATAAACTGAAGTAACATGTGACAAGAGGATCGAGAAAAACAAAAGATTCTGATAAAGCTGAAATGTTTTAAGTCAAGATCATCGCTCCACATATACATAAAAGTACATGTACAAGCACATAACTGAAGTATTTCCTGGTATTAAATACTATCTTTTCTTGAAAATTAATTCACTCTGATATGATTGGGAAATGATTTAAGAAAAAAATCGTTTGTTTGCTATGTTGCGATCCTTGGATACTATTTAACTCAAGGAAATGTCCCCATCAACATGTATAATGTGAAATATAACAACTTAGACAATTGCATAAAGCCCTGAGCCGCAGCAGTGAGAATTCCCTGTCTTGTCACGCCTGTTATCACACAGGTTC
>CAJDSM010008130.1:0-11091 GCA_903981925.1 Ostrea lurida | reverse complement strand
TGGTTTTCACACTTTCCCCCCAAAATCATCACTCCTTTATGTGATTGAGTCCAAAATCTAATCATGATTAGCAGTTGTGTCGGTAAAGTAATATGTAAAATTTCAGTTGGTTATTTGAAAAACGTTTTGAGAAATCGTTGAACGGGTGATGTGTTTAACATTGAAAAGCCTATTCAAAAATTCAAATTGACGTTAAACCGGAAGTAATAAAGATATTGGTTTGAAACTTGGTGTACCTGCATAAAATGATACTTTTCACACTCTGTATCTTCAAAAAAAAAATTTAAAAAAAAGCTAAAAAAAATTTCATACACCCCCCTTTTAGTAACATTCGGGGTCCTAAAAGTCTCTTAGAAAATGAAAAAAGTCCACTACGGACCAACATTTTTAAATTGTACTTGAACGGATTGATTCAAATTTGAAAACAGATTGAGGATAGCATTTGAAATGAAAAAGTTATGGGGAAAATTTTGTTTTTACACTTTTACCCAAAAATCATCAATCCTTTATTGGATCAGGTCCAAAAACTAATCATGACCAGCATTTGTGTACTCTAACTAATATGTAAAGTTTCATTTGGCTATTTGGAAAACTGTTTGAGAAATCGTTGGACGCGTGAAATCGTGTTAACATGGAAATGCTTAATCAAAACTTCAAATTCACGTACAACCGGAAGTTACAAAGTTATTGACTTGGAACTTGCTGCACATGCTTAAAGTGACATGTTTAATAGTATATGGCTTTAAAACATTTTTTCGACAAAAATTGTGATTTTTTTTAATACACCACTCTTTTTTGTATGTTTGGAGATTCATATCTCGAAAACGACTGGAACTGGAAATTCGACTTTGTAATGCAAAATGTGGAACTATATCTGATAAATTTACGTCCGAAGTTTCATCCGCAAAAACTGACGTGTTCTCGAGATATGATCTCTGAAAGAAATTTCATCTGTTTACCTCTAGAAAAGCCCTAATAATAATTAAAAAAAAGACGAAAGCAATAGGTCTTTTCGACCGAAGTCGAAAAGCCCTAATAACAACTAGACCTTTTTGTCACGGAACAAAAAGAGAAGGCTTTTCGACACTACTCTTTGCATCTTCTTAAAAGAATTGTTGGGGGGATCTATTTTTTGAACTAACACCCCTCTTTTTGTAAATTTTGGTGTCCAAAAATTCCCTAAGAGGATAGAAAGTACTATTGAAATATACTGGAATTGAATTATTGAAAACCGAAAACGGATTAAAAATTGCATTTCAAACGAAAAAGTTATGCGGAAAATTATGTTTTCTCTCTTTCCCAAACGCTTCCTAATCCTTCAATGGATCGGCACCAAAAACTAATCATGATCAGTTTTGTGTTACAACTAGAACTCTCCTATCGGGACTAATACCCCCGCGGGGCACGCTACATAATGAACACAACAGATTTTCTCAGATTAACAGAAGTTGTCTAATCAATGGGTAATATAGTATATAATTCTTTAGGAGGCGTTGTGGACGATGCACATTGGTGAAAAATGTTCATATCTTGTACAAAAATTGTTCAAAATAAAATTCCTGACAATATGCACATCTCCATTATATATTCTAACACTCCACAAAGTTTCATTGAAACCCTGCAAGTCGTTTAGGAGGAGTTGCGGACAACGCACTGATGCATAGGTATTTTGGTGAAAAATGCCCAAGTCCAAAACGTTCATATATGGTACAATAATTTTCCAAAATAAAATTCCTGACAATATGCACATCTCCATTATATATTCTAACACTCCACAAAGTTTCATTGAAACCCTGCAAGTCGTTTAGGAGGAGGTGCGGACAACAACATATTTCGGACAGACAGACGGACAGACAGGGTGAAACCTATATACACCCCCCCCCCCCAAACTTCGTTTGCGAGGGGTATAAAAACTGAATTGTTAAATTGCATTTGATAAATTGGAAAACTGTTTGAGATATCGTTGGACCGTTAAGTCTTTTTGACATAGAAAGCCCATCCAAATTCATGTAAAATCGGACGTAATAAAGATATTGGCTTGAAACTTGGTACACATGCGTAAATTAACATATTCAACAGTGTGGTTCTTATAGGAAAAAATGAAAACAATTCTTTTTAAATAGTTTGTAACATTTTGGGTTCTGACAGTCCCTCATGACATTCAAAATGTAAACCACGGATCATCATTTTTAAAATGTACTGGGATTGACTAATTCAAATCTGAAAACAGATTGATGATTACATTTCAAAAGAAAAGGTTAAGGGGTAAAGTTTAATTTCACTCTTTTACTCAGAAATTCTAATCCAGCAGGGATCGGCTCCAAAAATTAATTATTAGCAGCATTTTTGTACACAAAATAATGTGTAAAGTTTCAGTTGGTTATTCAGAAAACTTTTTTCAGAAATCGTTGGACGCTTGTGTCACGGGATAGCAGTTAGACTTCTTATATAAAATGAAGATGATAAAGTTTGTCCTGTTTAATATCAAAGATGTTACACATCACACGAATTAGCCCTTTTCTGAAATCCAAACAAGTCAAGAGAAGAAGGGATCTGTAATGATATCATTTGTAAACTAGAACTGTCGTTGCGGGACTAATACCCCCCCCCCCCCCGCGGGGTCGCTACAAATTAAGACACTACAGATTTTTCTGAGACTAAAACAGAAGTTGTCTAATCAATGGGTAGTATCAGTATTTATTGGTTTAGGAAGGGAGTTGTGGACACGGAATGCCTTAAAAATAGACAAAAAGGAAACCTTACAATAACAGATAGGTCTTTCCGTTGGAAACGGAAGGACCTTAATAATGTAATAGATCAAAAAGTAAAGAATAACAATAAGGTGTTCCGTTGGAAACGGAAGACCTTTAATTCAGCAAGTGTGTCATTTTGTTTAATGCAAAGCCGATTTCATTCACCAATCTGTACATGAGACACCACTTTCTAACGTTCAGTTAAAAGACATGGAACAGAGAGCCCTAAAATAGTATAATGAAAATTGCAGTGATGTACACGCATTTCACTCACATTTTTTCCATCAATAATAACTCTCCTTTGTAGATTTTTGCAGCTATTACCTATGATTCCAAATTTTCGTTCCAAAGCCTCATTAAAGGAGAGATATGTACATACGAATATCATTCAATCAAATTTCAGCGCACGTGCGAGCGTTTGTGGGGTAACTGATTTTTGACATCACCAATTAAACAAATAAGTCCCAATACATATCGAAATATACATTTTCAAAAACTATCATTCAAATGGAAAAATCTATAGAGTAGTAATACAATTTAACATCCAGGAAATTACAACATGCACGCGCATTCACGCGCACACTAATTTTGATAAAGATAAGATTTTTTTGACACATTTCTTTAGGCACTCATGTCATAAACCTTGAAAGTAAAATTTGAATTGATTTCAGTCTTTCAATTTCGAAAGTTATGGCCATTTTAGCATCCGAGAGAAATGACGAAAAAGTAACATGCACGGTTACACACACGCGCACGTGAGTACGATATAGTAGTTACTGTTGATACCCATTCAAAAGACCTCTTCAATGATATACTACCTAGTATAATTTTGATATTGTTTGAATCATTTTTAAAGAAAGTTACAGCATCAAAATCGTTGAATATGATTCAGCACACGCGCTGCACCGTGCTGTTGAAATGGAAATTTGGACTATAACCCTCTTTTGAAGACCATCAAGACTGTACTCACAATACAATGTCAAATGATTTCAAACAAGAAACAAACCTATGGTCAATCCAAAAGATTGGACCTTTAAAAGCGAAGGGGCGCTTGTTCATGCGCATTGCGCGTTTGCAATTTTATTTACATCACTGAGTAGAACTTTATTATTGTCTAACCTATGCTGTGAATATCATTTAATTATCTTCATTTATAACAAAGTTACAGGCGATTTTGATTATATCCAAATCAAAATGCAACAACACCGTGTACGCACGTGCCAAATTCGGAAATTTTGAATCATACCAATCAATTAAGCGTTTCAAGTTCTACCTACCTGTGAATATCAAATGATATTTGAAAAATAAAAAAGTTTTAGGCCTGGTTCCAAAGTTAGGAAGCCCACTTGCGAAAAACTCAGTTCATTTGTAATTCGCACTCGTGATTGGCCTCAGTAAAAATCGCCGTTCCCGCGAAATTAGATCGACTGAGATAAATCGATAGTTACTCTTTCAACATGTTCAATTTTCACCAAACCAGCTACACACTCAAATACCAATAAAATCAATGGTATGAGCAATGTACCTTTCCATCATACTTATGACTATCAGTGAATATCTGCACTATTTTACTTATAAAGTTAAATACAAAAAAGGGCGAGTTAAACATTTGTGTCAAACCGTAATCCATAATTCCAAAGAAAAACATATACAGGCGTAGTGAGCAGGGGAGCATATGCTTTAGAAAGTATGTCCCCCCCCACTTTCTCTAATAATTTTTTTTCTGCATAAAAAACACATCAATCAGGACGTGTGCCCCACTTTCAGTTGTTCAAAGAGACTTTTTTGCTTATGTCACCATAATTTACAAGTGGCCTCCCCCCCCCCTACCAGTAAATTTATAGAGTTGTTTAGCCACCCCCCCCACTTTCAGTGTTAAAAAAAGGACCTTTTTATGGCTTGTCTCACAAGTTTTAGAAAGTTTGCCGCCCCCCCCCCACCTTTCCGTGTTTTTTTTAGTGTGCCCCCTTTCAACTTCAATCAGTCCTAGGCCTCTGATATACAAATGAGTGTTTTTAGACAACACGGACATTCGAGAGACGAGCATAAAAGCGACTGGATTGTCAAAGAGTCAACCTACGGGACCGGTATGGCACCTAAACTCTTCGAGAACTTTACCTGCATAGTCCGAGGTGTGAACGGTAAGCTATCCTATCTGCCTGAACTTCGAGTATTCTAAATTTAACAGCTGTCCGACTAGTGAGCCCTTTGTCGGAATAAGTTACAAAACCATGCGGCAGAGTTAACCCGTAGTCAGATCTAGTTTCCGTTCAATATCTGCATGCAAACAGTTGCCACCCACGACATTCAATTCTAATTTTGTATATGATGGTACACCACAGTTCATGCATTTGGAAAAACTTCAATGTTCACCTTACGAATTCTTCATTAAGGGCTTACACATAATTAGTTATAAGCCTATAGCTATAACTTTTTATAAATGGTGCAGTACTAGAGAGCTTATAATTTCTCTAGTTGGGAATATACTACTTGAAAGGGAAAGACTTTTTCCAATTGTGTACACATTCTATAACCTTCTAACCTTGAACCTATTGCCGTAACTTTCAGAATCTTTTAACCATCTTGGCTCCTCGATTAACTTTTTTGAGATTGTAGGGTATAGAATCTTTCCATTAATACAACATTGTGCATTATCCTTATGTGACCAAACAAGCCCCACTCTCAAGACTGGCATGGTGAAAGTAATAGGGGCATTCGTTTTTCAACAACACAATCTCTGTGCTATTCAACTAGATCATATTCAATTTCATAGTATCACCTGAGTGTTTCGTCAGAGTGGACCTATTGCAAAAATAGTTGTCCATGCTGTTGTTGATATAACACTTTTTTTGCGCATGGTTGCAGCGAGTGGGCAAAAACCAGTTATCAAATGAGTGCAATTGGCTCGAGCGGGTGGTGTGGTGGAGAACTAAATTCCTGTTAACACTTCTACTCAGAAATTGACTCAACTCTTTATGCCTCGATGACATTTAGAGTTTCCATATCTCGCGAGTTGATATCCTTTGTCCTCCATATCGTGTGATCCGATTTCAGAATCCGTTTGATATCCTCGCTACTTTTGCAATTTAAACCGGACTTAGAACATTATATTTTCCCATGCTAATCATTAATAGTTGCAATTTATTCGTACACTTTTACCATCTGTCCAAAGCAATCTAAATAATCGTAGCCTTCATGACCGTCAGTTATCCAATCTGATCATTGGAGCGAGGGTGGTCCCTCGTGCGGGATCAGAATTGACCTGTCCGACAACTACTTCCTGTTTACCGAACATATTGTCGAATGGGCAGGACAACCCGGTCCATTTTCTGTCTTTGTTTCGCATTTAGACATCTTGTCCAATTCTTTTCAATATAGTGTTGAAGCATTTTCGGACAAGTTCGACTTTATTCCTCTTGATAAGTTGTAAATCCTGTATGGTCCCGATTTTTTTTCTTTACTACTGTGGAAACTGACTCAGTTTGTTCTGTGGGGGACCATATGTTCGTGATGATTCGTTGGTGGTCACTTGTTTTATACCACGAACAACTCGTATACTCTGCAGATAAGATCCCAAACCTGTAACCATGTTTAATTCCTTTTATCTTTACAATATATTTAGACCCGTGTCGCAAACTCTATAGTTTATTCCAATTACTGATTAGAGAATTTACGTACACAACACGATCACCAAAACCAGCAAGTATTTTTGGATTTACCTCACGAAACCCTTAATCCCCCCAGCCCCCGCAACTCCAACAATGCAATATTCACAGATATTTCTAACTCTTTAAATGTACATCTTCAACTTCTCTTGATCGGTTATTTGCGAATCTTGAAGCACGTTAAGCTTTAAGGTTCACATAAAAGAATATTTTCATATGGTTATTCAGTCTTTCCCTATCTTCTGACCGCTTGGCAGAGTGCTAAACACAACATTTCTCCCAAATTGTTCCATAATTAATTCCCTAGCTGAGGCTTGACCACCATGCCTGGGCCGCCTCGAGCATTAGAGAGGCGCTTTTTCATGGTTTTCACACTGTTGCTCCAATTTTAGGTGTTTTCCACGGCAAGGGTGGACAGCAATAGAACGTGTTCATCTTTTGGATGTCGTGAAGTTTTGAGGTTAATTGATTTGATCAGCATCTTATTTGGAGCCGATTATTCACCCTGCACGTCCGAGCTTGTGTTTAGTAGGATCCGTGAGGTCTGAAAGGTTGTTATATTATTAATTCAAAAAAAAGAATAATTTTGTAAGTTGCGAGGACCCATGCACCGAGTATATTTGGGGATTGCGGAAACTCTTATTTACGGGACTGTTAATAAAATATTGAAACTGAGATTATCTTAGAGAGACAATTCTGCCAAATGAAATTCTCATAACAATCTAATATTTTGTAATAGCATGTTCTATATCTCAAGTTGTGGTTGTAGGAAGTTACCCTGAACACAGTTCTACTTTTACAACGAAGTACGCTTCGACAACGTGATTAATCGCAACGCCTGAGAAATGCACTGCCGAGTAGCAACACTTAAAAATAAACACAACGATCAGATCCGAATCGTGAGTGCACCGCAGGATATACGGCACAGTGATATTGCACCTGTCTTGAATAAATGCCCCGAAAACTCTTTGTGAGGTGTAGATAGAGGTTGAGTTCAGATATGCTTTAACTCAGGTTTAGTGCGTACGCTCAGACTAAACCGTGCAACCAGATGAAAATCGAGCATATACAGAAGTTAGCATGTCTTCAAGTGTAAGCATGATGTAAGTCAATCTCTTCATTGTGTGTCGTAATTTAGCGATCACCCATACCGATAGTAAAACGTTTTTGAAAAACATGATTTTGTTATGGAATTGCAATTGTTTTTATAATTCTTCCAATGTTGACAGAAGCACGACAGAAGAAGAACAGAGAAAAAAAATTCAACGTTTAATGAATTTTCTCTCCAATCATATAAATTATTTATAATCGCACGTCCACAAAGACGTGACGATGATCGTCATTGCTTGGGCAAAAAATATCCTAAAGCGTCGCTCCGCGTCTGTAGTCCTGTTCTGTCTCGGACTTTTATAGGGGATTTGACTGTACCACCATAATAGTCCAGATCTTTACAATCTTACCTACCCATGATGACAACCCGTATTTGATCTCATTTATGATGGAGTTTTTTCAAGTCAAAAGATCAGATATGTTTTGATAGTCACTTTATGTAGGTATTATACGTTGTTGGCTGAGAAATACAGGAGATTACGTATGTCTGCGTAGATCATGACATCAATGATATCATGAGTGTGTCACTCAATAATGGGGAGTATCAAATTCTCTTATTAGCTCTTTCAGAAAGTCAAAGTATGGTTCGTAGTATCACTTAGTTTAAAAAGAGATTATCTGTAGTAGCCGTGAATACAACATCCGATCGTACAGCTCCAGGAATTCTATACAACTGTTACAATAAGTGGGATATCTACAAGCCGACTATGAAAGGAAGAACACCTAATTGTATTCTTCAAAGAATCAATATGTGTTCAAGGTCATTAGTGATCAGTGCCGTGGAAAACTTTTAGGCCTATGAAACGCAGAAAACAATCGTGAACACCGAGTTAACTCCGCAAGCTTCAGAATCACATATAGTTCATAAATAGTTCACACACATGACAGAGGATAGAAAGATGCTTCAGATACTGTATGTTTTCAAGGTTGTAGTGTCCAAGGTCAATCCTTAGTCAGCGTAGATGGGCACATTTGTAAAGAAACGATATTGGTAGGCGGTAAATAAGACCGTGTAAGCGGTCCTAGTGGATCGTAGAATTTATGGATATGCAAGTTTTGATCTATCGTTGCGTTCAGTAGGAATTGATGCCTATAAATTGCGTTTTTTCAAGGTCAAAGAGTTTCGATTGGTCGTAGGCTTCACGTTAGACGTGTGACACTCGTAAGAAGAAATTGTAGGGCTCGGATACAAAAGTAACCGATGTAAAGCCTCCATTCTAGTTGATCTGTACACTTTGGGTAACCCAATTGAACTCGCAACCGAGCAACAATAATGGAGGAATTAAATCGCTCTATAAATGTAGTTCATTAAATCGAAAGGTCCAAAAAGGTCATAGATTCAAGTCTATTTAAGAAAACCAATTGGTTGAGCATAACAGATGAAAACAAAAAACTTTAATTTTTTGGTACTATTGATACCAATGAACCTTAAGACTTAGTAGTTACTCATTGTCGAGGATACGCTATGCATCCATTAGCCAGAGGGTTTTAATATCATTCAAGTGAGATGAGTGGTGTAGACAATATAACGTGGATTCTCCTACAAACGGTGAGCACACAAATCAAAATGATAATTCAGCATATTATAGAACCGCGACCAGCCTTCTCACCTCTCCTGAAAATTCATAACTCCTTCCTGCAACTGAACTTGATATGGCTGCGGGCGTAACGATAGATTATAGGCCAACAAATTGACTAGAAAACAGGTTGTGGACGTATTCTGCTGCTATATTGTTGTGCAAAGATGTGACTCCACGCGATATGTATACAAATTTCTCTTTGTATATTGATCAAGTCTCGAAGTACAATTTAGACTTGACCAGCTGATAATTTAGGATCTCGAATTAAGATTTTACGTCAAAGTCAATTCCGTTTTCGTTTGCTAACATTATACTTGAGTTTTACTGTGGCTTCTAAATCCCTAAACTGTGCTCTATATGGTTTTGGATCTCCACCATGTGTACCGACATCTTTTTCAATAGATCTAGCACGATTCTGCTCTCGCTATTACACACAGATGCTCCTGTCTTCTCATTCTCTCGCCCGCATTGAAATCTTCCGTAGCGTTATCTCTCCCATGGTCACCCATGTTTTAATGAATAACATACATATAAATGAATTTTTTCATCTTGTTATTAAATGTTGTGATCCTGTTTTTGTCTCAGATGAACCAATTGATATTACAGAAGGGCCGACAGGGTTGTTATCTTTGACGCGGATGACACTAGTGCTTATAGGAAACAACATTTTCATTGACTATTGATGAACCCAACTAGCATATAAAGAAGAAATTCACTTTACCTTTTGAGGCGTGAATTGTTCAAGAGAAGAAAGAATGTGACCGGGTTTGGCCCAGTCTAAATGAGAAGCAGCTACACAAAAGATTCCGATTGATATAGAGGACTTGCTGTAGATGCAGACTGTTCCAGTTAGATTATATGCCATTGACATCCCTTTTTGAAACGTGCTTTAGCATTCCTTTTTTGATGGTCACGAAAAGTCTTGGCGAAGAACTACCACGGTCTTCTATAGTCATATGTAATATGTTAATGGTTATATTAACAACTATGCCTTATAGGTGAACATCCGTAATAGACGACATAATTAATACATTACACTGTTTCAATATATACCTATAAATACAGCAGAGGATAATCCAGGCTTGCTACCTGTCACCCAGGGATAGCCGTGTCGTACGAAATCTGGAGCAGCATCAAATACGTCCATGCTGTTTGCTAATAAGAATATCCAATGCAGAATCGTATTTTAAATTGCACCTGTCACTCTTCTAAAAATTCAATCTTCAAAATTCCCAAACATTATCATAGCTACATGTTGTCAATGTTTTTGTAATGTTTATCACCCCGTGCATCAGAATAATGTGCTCTCGTGGGGCTCAAATAGCTGTTTACCCTGTGTTCACGTCAATTCCGTACATTCTACGTAATCATTTGGTATACCGACGAGTCTTATCTCTTGCACGTGTAGCACACATTCAACTGTGATTCAAACTTGTGGTAATATGGATAGTGTCAACGGACGTGGGAATATGTCAAGGTACAATTTGCCAAGATAGATGTCTATATGGTTGCCCGCTTGATTTATTGACCAACGATTGAAGCTCCGCTTGACTTACAAATAAAAATCAGAATTTTTTCTCTAGTTTCTCATTCATCTCTTGCAACGAGTCTGCAGGCAAAACTACGAAAAATCGACCTCAAATATATTTTGGTGCTCATAGTATTACGCCTCAGATTAGAGCAAACTCACCCTTACGAAACTTTCCTCATTACTATCACTAGATTAAGGTAAGGAGCATATCGTATTGTAGCAACCGACACATACTAGTTATTTTTTATGTTTTTAGATTTTTCATTTACACATATTTTTTCAATGCATGATGAGAGTTTTAGGGCAATTCGGACTTTGGATCATACAATGTTTTGTTTGTCACACTTTTAGATCTTATTCCTCCTTGCACTTGTGTCGTATTGGTGGAATATTCGCTTATTACAGTTCCTTGTGTTTTTTAGCTTTCCTCACTCTGACTCGTCATCTCCCTT